>JANTCA010059956.1:4851-38565 GCA_024741275.1 Chironex yamaguchii
GGTTTCGTGGGACACATACCATTGTTATGTAACCCAGTGGATTTAAATCGTCGTAAAGGAAGGTTTTCTGAATTTTTTAATGTGAAGTGTAGATAGTCTTTTGTTGGTGAAATGTAGATAAGTTTTTTCACTCAGTATTTTTATTATGGACTATACAGAAATGGGACTGACTTTTTCCTCTGCAAGAACGACGTAGTAGTCACTTCTGCAAGTTGCGTTCGTCAAGTAATTAAAACCCAAATTGAATCAAGGAATTAAAAACTTTATCATTTAATTTGTTTAAGAGGCAGTTGAATGCCCCATATTAGCGTTTATTCAACAAGACAACGAGTCGGCTTTGGATAGCATTGCATCCATGTGTATTCAAATCAAGTGGAGTTTGTTTTTACAACTTTTTCTCTGCATTTGCGCGTTGTGCACATGTATGCCGATTTTCCTCCACGGTAATACATGACGTCACAGCCGTTGCTGTTTATCTTGGGAGAGACAAATGTTGTAGTGAACTGCCCCATGGTCAGTGACACGGTCTTCACAAAGCAAAAGAAAAAATTCACAAAAGGCAATCGTTGATCAACCAAATTTTTGAGTTGCTTACGTGGTTCTCATCCAGTCAATATTTTACGAAGATGCACACACAATAAGCAGCTAAGCCGTCCACATTGTTTTGCGTGTTTTCTCAAGGAGCCCCGAAATACTTTCAACTTTCAATAACATAGGATCAATGAAAAGAGGGAGGTTTCCACGGTACACGTCACATTTTTCAAAGAGATGATAAATGTTACACAAATTACTGTATTGACAGCGCTATTTTCTGTGACAAACAAATTTAAAGAGGGCTTCATAATGTTAGCCATTCGTTTCAATTCTGAGCTATGGGCATGGCTAAACAAGCCTTCGTGACCTTCCTTGTGATATTTTGAGACGCAAATTCCAGGCGTTGTTGCACCTACCGTTGTCTGGGGTTTATGCGGTTCATTGCTTTGGGATGGGAAACAAGACATGCTGTCCGAAAGCCAACAGATTTCATGGATAGCAACATAGTCACTCTCATCAAGGGGTGCTTTTATTTCGGTTGTCGACTAAATAATGTTGCTGAAGTACTTTGATGAGCAATTGATCACCACGAAATGATAACTCGTTGATAGTTGGTTACATAAGAATTTGATGTACATCCAAATCAGGTTAAATCTTGTGGGTGACAAGTCAGATGGCCCATAGTCGAGGTCGTTTGGAAGGCGAAGTGCCATAAGAGTGTCAAGTGTCAAAGGCCGCAGTATTAAATTTACAACGATGGAAGGGTTGATAGTACAACAGCGTTGATTCGGGCATTTTGACAACTTTTCGAGGTCTGCTGATTTCATTTGGCGCCAAAAGAACACATGTAAATGAAGCACGAATGCTGAGAATCGGCGCCAAAGGAAATAAATACACGAGAGAACTGAAATAGCTTATGGAAGCCTGGGAGAGAACCAACGAGTTTCCTTCTCTACTTAGTTATTTGGTGCAAATAGATCATGTAAGATCAACAGTCTATTAATTATCTTAGCCCTCAACAGTTCCATAACTACATCCACAGGCCATTTGTGTGTTTTGGGGAACGCGAATTTATTAGGACGGAGATCCGCCTTCGTTCCTTTTCCGCTAAACTTTCGCTATGGACCTGTGCACAGTGAAATAGGTAGTATTTCGGGGATGCTAAAGAATCGAGTAGTTATATGGATAGAACCATCATCTTAGAGGGATGATACGGGGCTCAATCCGTTACCCATACGTGATCGTACCGGTCTGTCTTACGGAATTTACGGAAAGTTAAGTCTTTATGTTTGCAAAGAACGATCTTACGTACCAAAGGCCCTTTATTGCTAAAGACGGATATTTTATACGTAAAATCCTTTTTCCTACTTTTCACGAAGCTGAAAACAAATTCACAAATTTTCGTAGGGTTACTGGAGGGAATTAGGCCCTGTCCATCCTTCTACTGTGTCGTACTGGCGTGGCTAAATCGTTAGTTTCCTGCTATTTGATTGTCGATTGATAGCTATTGGCAGTCAATTGGAAAACCGAGGAAACGCAGTAGGCTAACAAAGGTCATTACTGTTAATTACGCGACTAAGTACAGTTATTTTCGTTGTTGATCAATAACTACACAACATAACATCTTCTAGCCAGACAAAAATTGCATCCTGTCGAGCTCATGGAATCAAGTCCACCTGGCAAACCCGAGAAGTAACAGAGGAAACATTTATTTATGCTGTGGCAGCGGCGTTGCTATCATTTGTTTCGGTGTTAAATGATCTTAATTTCCGACAGCACGGACCGGCGTGAGACAAGCAGATACATTCCGGTAAACGCCTTATGTGTGTTTAAAAGCTCTCATGCCTGTTTAAAGTGAGCTATGATACTGAATAAAGTTTACAATGATCTATTCTTTCAACGATCAAGAGGTCGTTTATTGTAACAGTGGAATTTCCTGTCGGAAAATAAGTTTTGACATAACAGAAAACGTTTGGATTCAAATTTCCAAGTGCTCCCTGACATTATTACACTGCCACGTTCACGATCCTTGACTGAGTTTTGCTTGGGGTTAGAATCCAACCAAAACAAGAAATGAAAAATATAAACATCTTGCAAACTTGGTCTCCATCTGAGTTTGTCCGCGAAGTGACGTTTGATGCAGTTTGGCCTCAGAATTAAAATCGGATGTTTTATAGCTGGTTTCCGGATATATGCATTGTTGAATCTGTTTTGTAGTATTCGTTGGATTTTCCTACCTTTTGTTTTTACCCGTGCCAAATGGACCTGATTCAAAGCATCACATGAGAATATGATTTCTTGTTATTATAACGCTCATTAGCTCTGCACGAACGTTGTTTGATTTGCCGTTGCGAGACCGTGATCCGAACCTCGGAGGCCAACATTTCAGGATTTCAAGTATGTGTACAGTATTTTGTTCTTTAGATCGCGCTTTTGTGTTTCAGTTTATAAAACTTGTTTCTATTTTTCAAAACAATCGCTGAAGAAAATAGAGAAAAGATATGCAAAAGGGGAATGGGACCATGAAAGTGATGACCAATCGGATTATACCTTTCGCTGGTAAAGAGTTTTATGGGATACACTTTAGAACTTGATTTGGCTTAAGAATTATTTGGGCTGTTTTAAAATAGCTTCCCTGTTAGGCGGTATGCCTGCGTGATTGTAGAAATGCCGGATTGACTAAGAAAGCCCGCAGAAAAATGGGAAATTGTGTGCTTTTTCTGTTACCAATTGTGTCTTTGGGGTATTGCGCAAACGACAAATCGTATAGGGAAGTTGTTGTTTGTATGCATCGTTTGATTGGACCATTAGAATCATTTGCTATGACGTAATACTTTTACGCCAATGACGTGATGTTTGTAGGTGATAAGGAGGTGTTTGACAATTACGTTTCTTTTCTGAGGCAAATTCGTTGATTACTTTTCGGATAATAAAGTATGGCCTCTCTTGATGACCGCAAGATTGGAGTTGTTTGGTCAAACTACATGTTCTTCCGTCACCCATCAAGCCGTTTTGACTTCTGCTAATGCCAGTGTGCTTGTTTTATTTCTGAAGTGCATCGACCGTGAAATAGCGCCTCAAATATCGCCTTTGATACAAAATGAGCCGCAAAAGGAGAACGGCGAACTCGTCCCTCAACTCCGCTGCGATCGTCTGCATACATTGTTGCAAAGCTCATGCAAGAAGAGGCAATCCCCCAAAGACTTTTACCGAAAGGGAGCCACGCGTCGAGCAAAAAGCCACATCTGATCCCTTTGCGGCACTGAGTGTAATGACCATCCTCTATCCTGCACCGTAATATTTCTTTTTATTAATATTTTTAATATTAATAATTAATAATAATATTAATAATTAATATTAATAATTAATATTATTTGTAATATTTTTAAGTATGGAAAATCGAACGCATCTGCTCTTCCCTTCTTTACTATTCAAAGCAGAAAGTCTACGTCAGTTTCCTTTCTTGTTGCGTTGAGTAAAGAGTTGTAATGTTCGTTTGTCATTTGTTTCCTAAGGAAACTTTTAAATCTTAAAGGCGAGTGACCGAGTGATTAGAGTGCCTGCGCTCTGGTCAGGGGGTTCTGGGATCAAATCCGCCTTGTGGCACATTTGGCAAGTTCCTGAAAACCATATGCCACAGGTCCACTTCAGCCATGTGAGGGAAATTAGGTACGACTAAACTGTGAGATAGAAGTCGTCGGCGTCGGATGGCTGAGCTAGCACAGTACCACAAAACATCGTGGTTGAGGTCATGAGTATCCAGTCTTGTTCAACCAATTGTTCACACTGGTTTAGTCTTCTTCTTCTCCTGGCTTAAATGCCACTATGTGGGGTCGCCGGTGCGGATCTTTCTCCTCCTATCCATTGCATCTCTCTCCGTGACTTGTGCCGCTCTCATGCCCTCTCCTACACAGTCCTTCCACCTTCTCTTGGGTCTTGCTCGTTTTCTTTTACCCATATTCAGTCTCATTGCGGTTTTCCCTACAAATTCACTTTCTCGTCTATACACATGACCAAAGCAGTGCAGCCTAGCTTCCCTCAGATGACTTGACATTTTTGTCACTTGCATTTCTGTTCTCACGACTTCATTCCTTATCTTGCCCTTCAGTCTCACTCTTTTCGACCATCTGAGCATTTTCATCTCTGCCACCTCCAATTTACTCTCCATTTTCTCTGTTGTTGCTACAGTTTCCATCCAATAAACCATGGCAGGATTACACTGATTTAGTCACAACTGCAAATTAGTTCTGCATTAATGATGTGCAGTATAAACCGCAGGTTGGCTCTGCGGACAATGCTCAGATGAGTGATTGTAAATGTAGGTGTCTAGGACTCGCGGTTGCTAGCCAAGTGAATAGACAGCTATCCTCAATATCGAGTGGCCGGCCATTTAAAGCTTCATCTGCTCATTTATCACTGTAACTGGCCAAACCGATAAATGTGGAATTTACTGCAGACAAATAAGGCTTGGAGAATGTAGAGGGAAGTCGCCTGGAACAGTAGCCTGTTAAAATGAACCAAAGCGATTTTTTGCAGTCAGAGACGCCGGAGAGTGGGCAGAGGGGATCAAATGTCCCTCCTGCCTTTTATTTGGGGAGGGGGCAAAGGTGCCCTTTGTAGAAAAATTTAAACTTTGTACCCATTCATTACCCGACCCTAAAAGTTCGTTATTTAAGCATGGCAATATTAATTTTGACTTATTATTTTTGTTCAAGTCACGAAAACAAGTTAAAACAATACAACACTCTGCTTCGCCTGTTAGCTTTGAAAACGGAAGCAGTTGGTATAAGGTGTCGAAATTTTTCCTGTGGCTGTCTTTGGTTTTAGACAAAACAAGAAGGACCTGTTAATATTGCGCTTTTCTTTGTGGGACCACAATATTATCATTATGATGATGATTACGTTTATAAGGTTGCCGATGATGGTAATTATAATGAGGAAAGTGCCCTCTTGCCTTTTATTCCTTTCGGTGTCCCTGTCTGCAGTTGTTTATTTACGATTTTTAAAAGTTGTTTCATTTATTAATTTAGTTAACACGATTTATCTAACTATAGTTTGGAATACAATATAACGATATACTGTTCAACATTTGGTAGGGTACAGTTATCAATTTATCAACAAAACGACAAAATAGAACAAAGGACGGAAGTTTACCTGAAAGAACTACGGACGTTCGTCTCTGCTGTTGTTGTTTCCATGCTGCTGACGGGATTATGTAGCTCTGTTTGATTAATCTTGGAAAAGCAGTTGTGTTTCTCACGAAATAAGCAATCAATAAGATAAACACTGTCTTTAATGGCAGATCACGCAAAAATTGTGGTGAGCTATCGTAGGTCAAGTTTCAATATTTGAAGAACTGTTTACTTTTAATGATATGATGAAGTGCGAAAGCAGAAGAGTTGACAT
The DNA here is from genome assembly GCA_024741275.1 of Chironex yamaguchii. Taxonomy (NCBI): domain Eukaryota; kingdom Metazoa; phylum Cnidaria; class Cubozoa; order Chirodropida; family Chirodropidae; genus Chironex; species Chironex yamaguchii. The sequence continues at coordinate 10,792 of JANTCA010059956.1, forward strand.
GAAGAGAGTCGCCTCACAAAACGTAAGGACACTACAGTTGGTAAAAACTCAACAGCAATAATGGTTGTTCTAGTGAGTTAGATTCAATGTCTTGTTTTAAACCTAGCAGGGGTGCAAATGGAACAATTTTTAAGGAGGGTGTGCGTTCAAGGGACCAGGTTGTCGTCACAACGGGCCGAATTTTGCGAAATACAAGTTCTCGGGACCGCTCTCGCATTTCCTTGGAAGTTTGCACATCCTACGCCGCGCGTAACACGAAAACGAGATTAAGCATGTACATTTCACCAAAAAGTTGTTGTTGTCGTAGGAGGCTAGGTTCCCACTCAAAGCGTCAAAAAGCAGTGAAGTATCTCAGTTTACACAAAATGACAATCAAAGAAAAAACCCTAGTTTCCCTAGCCATAACCAAACAAAAATACGTCTCAACTAAACATAACTAACTGACATTAAGTTGCATCTTAGCTGTCATCCTCAGGGAGCTGTTATAAATAATTTCTTTATGTTTGTGGTCATCTCCGACAAAGGCATTAGGGGCGTCCATTTCAAAGCTCACGAAATTCTTTGTGAGGGCATGTAGGGCTGCTCATACAGACTCAATCATAGACAAAAAACATAGACCCATGTTTTTTTAGTGAGCACAAGTTGGGCATCCAGCCTTGAAGAAGAGATTGTCTTCAGTATTTACTTACATTACCTTAGCTCCTTATCCTAATGTCGTAATGAATTTAGATGGAAGTGCAGATTTAGATGAAAGTAAATGTGGCAGATGGCATGGGCACCAAACAGCTCTAATTTCTCTAGGCATGCTTGCCAATTTCAGTGGTAAGTGAGCTGTCGGTCTCAGCGACGTCCTAGCTCTCAGGGGTGCGATTGAGGGGGGAGCTGTGGGGATGTCATATGCATCCAGAGTTTTGTTGCCTACTACGATGCCTTTGTTTACAATTGCTGATGTTAACCGACGGCAATAACTTAGATATTACTGATCGTTTTTTTATTGCTTGTAATGGCTCAGATTAGTCAGTTAACAGCGGTTTCATTGCTTAGTGCAATAAAAGTATGGTTTATGTAGCATTACTATTTGCAGTTGCTTGGATGTTTAACATTTTCGTACGTATCATTAGTATCCAATCATTTCCCTCAACGGACAATACGCTTGCAACACATTTAAATGGACATGCAATGTACAGTAGATTGACTGCTCTTGTTTTATCACAGGCAGCATCCCAGCATGCCCTTTAAAAATCGAACCTCCAATTTACCTTCTTTCCTGCAAAAAGTGGTCGTTAACTTCGGCACTATCAAATAGCTCCTTTAACGCCTGAAGAGTTGCCTTAAATTTCTTTCCATTTTTGTGAGTCATTGTCTGACAAGATAAGAAGTAATACACCATGGAAACATCCTAGTCCATGTAAAAAACGTTTGTAGTAGGACGGAAAACAACCAAATGGACACGACGACTTGTGACGATGGAATGAAAACCAAGGAAAAGATGGAGCGACAAAATACAAGCAAAGGGGACAACATGGTAGGATATTAATGTATGCTAGCAAATGTGGAAGCAACTCTTGTGACTTTTAAGCCACGACGAACGCTGATTCTATTTGCAATGCAAAAAACCCGAAAGATATAAAGAGGAGACCTCAAATATTACACTCAATTACTCCTTGAACACATCCAAAAATTGCAACTAAAATACAAAATTTGATTTACTATTTAAGCCTTCTGGCTTTCTGTAGTCCAAACATATCAGCCAATGAAAATAGTACAAATTTCTTGGTATGGTATTATTAATACATACGAGTCAGTTTTAGGTAATTGTACGTTTTTACATGAGAGCCTCTGATTGAAAGTGAGATTTTCATTATGCAATTCATTGTCTCCGTGCAAAAAATCATGGCCAGTAATTTGTAGCATGGCTCGATCAAACATACTTCGTAATTGCAAGGTCGCATCAGACTCAAAATTAAACTTAATTTACATTGGGAAAGAACATGACCGAATTGAATCCCAGCAGCAACCTGCTTTAGTCTGCTGTAAGTGGACTCACTTTTGCTATCTTCGCTTAGAAGAGCGGTGTCCGTTATTTCATCATTCCTACAAAACGTACTGCTATGCCTATTCTTGACGATTTTGGGCTGTTATCATCCAGCTTGACTACTTTTGACCAGCTTGAGAGAACTGTTCTCCGATACCTATTAGATGTACAGCCTGTCAAGGTAGAAGTAATGTAATTTTGTGACATAACAGACTTCATTTTTAGTGATCTACGTTTTTAGGGATATGAAGGCCTACGTATGGACTAAGATCAGCCTCCCTTGTCTGCCGAGGGCTTTTAGGACAAGGCACTCGCTAAGGAGCATTGTGGAGAAGTGATCGTGTGATAAAATACTATCACAACACTGGCACAAAAGTACCGTTGCAAGACTGCGACAGGTTGAAAGAGGCTGCCGGATGTGAAAATCCCCACCCTTGAGCGATCAATGAATAAAATAGGGGAAATAGCCTCAAGGTAGAAATCGCCGACAAAATGCAAAATTTAATAACTTATGTGGTTAGAAAATTGTTTGCCAGCTAATCAGGGATCAGGTAGTCCACAAATATATCTTCAGGGTTTGAAAGTAATTTAAACTGTATAGATTGATTGTAAATTCTGTTGAGTCTATGCCCGCAGGTAAATAAGCTTTCTTGCCTTCAAAATATGACCAGGGGATGTAAGCTAGTGTCGTATCGAAACAAACGAGGATGTGAACAACACTCATAATAATTTCATTTAAAGGAATACTATGGTGTACGTCAAAAAGTGGTCAAGATAGATAAGAAATATTTTGTATTATGTAGATTCATGCGAAGTGGGACCGATACATAAGACTGAAGATTGAGTAAAGATGAATTGAAAGAGTAGTTTTCTAGAGGCAAAATTGTGGTTCTTTATATCAATCCGCACTAAGTAATGTGCGCAAGTTACGACGCGAATACTGGATTTCAAGAAACAATCTGCCACTCTGCATAATGTATGCAACCTAAAGATCATTAACAAATAAATCATGTCTTCCACAAACTTCCACATCCTGTTAAAACTTTATCGCGCAACTATTTGGAAGGAGAAAAAGTTCAACATTTGCATAATTTCACTTTCATGTTAGCCTCTTATTTAAAAGTATGTGTTGTACAAATAGTGAAATGGATGATTGGCTCATCATTTGGCACGGTAAAGAACCGTTAAAATACTGACATTCAGTACGTTTCCAAGAAAAGGCAGTATTTATTCTTAAACTGTCTGATCGCATGAACCTGTATGCACAGTCACTAGACCAAGGCTTGGTCAAAAGGCTGTCAGAAATTTTTTTCCTAATGACTAAACAGTTTTAAAGACAATTTAATCTGAGTCCATCTTTTCAAGACGGTTTCGGTCTCTCTTCCGCTAGCAAAATATTGTCACCAATTTAAATGTGCCCAGAGACAGTATAAAAGAATAAAAAACCGGTAAAAATTGAGGGATGTTATATGTTTTTATATTTTCTAGATTACCTTTATGACGCACCAATACCTGGTCTCAGTAATTATCACAGCCGCCATCGGCGAAGACGCTCGGTAGTTGCAAATCCAGATCGGCTTTGGAGTCATGGACGCATACCATACGTTTTTGATAATGGTATTTCAGGTAAGTGGCATCCGCCATATGGTGCAGTAAATTCAATTTTATTGAAGAAAAATAACGATGAATATTATGCATTTTCTACCCATTTTGCTATTCGTTATCTCTCATCTGGAGTATGGATAACAATATTCTGTCAAGATGAAATAACTACATCTTGACAGAATAGAATGGTCATTAAGGCCATGAACTTGCAAAATCTTCTCCATCACAAAACAAAACTAAGTAAATAAAAAGTAGAACCACAGAAATCGAAGAAACAAAAAGTAGACTACAGCCAAAGCGAAGAATGACATCTTTAGTATATATTCTGGCTCGTTCTCAACTTCAGTACTTATCTGAGGAAATGAGGTACATTATTTTCTTTTATAAGCCCCCCCTTTTTTTGGTTGATTTCTGTATCAATAGAGCCCCTTGAAACAGGGCACTGCTTGAAATATTTTCCCATTGGATGCTGATAAGTGAAATGCGGAACAGGAAATAGGGGAATTTTGTTCGAGTTTCGAACTTATTTGGGAATTTATTTTTGTTGTTAATTTACCGAAAGTTTACGCAACTTAGATTTCAGTCTTATACAGTATAATGAAGGTTGTCTTATTCGTCAAGTAGGCGGCTAGCAAAGGTTTATTTTGGCACGTTATATTGTTCTCTGGAGGTTACTGAATGTATGTACTCCCAGCCTAAGTCTTGTCTCTTACCAGGAAATAGTATAGGGGTGTTTTCATCTTTACATACAATCTGTCTTGAAGAAATAATCTAAACTTTTAAGCTCTTATTACTTCATGTTTCTTTAAAACTTGAATCGTGGTTACAAAGTGGATATAATCTTTCACAGGGGCAGGACAAAGGTTAATTACCAAAGCCATGCGACACTGGGAAAATGGGACGTGTGTAAAATTTGTAAAGAGAACAAACGAAGAGGATTACGTCTTAATATATAGAGGCAGAGGGTGAGTAAGATTTATATTTATCCATGTTTACTTTCCTCTTTTTTATCCTCACTCATTGCTACGTCACCGCCTTACATGGATAAATCAGCAGGTTGATGAAGGGTGGAAATTGTTTGATACGATGTTTTGATGCTGCTTGTAATACATTGATGCAGCTCCAATATATGAAAAAACTCTCTTAAAAATTCTCTTTAAAACTAGCTTGATGTGCTCCTTACAGTACACGAGTTGTGTTTAGTGTGCCTTTTCGATACCGATGCATGCAAAACGAGATAAAAAGCATTTAGAACCTGTAGGCAAGGTTGTTCGCTGCTTACTGAAAGTCATGAGTTGTTGTTTTCACCAAGTTGCAAGTGGTTGCCCTCTATACGGTTTGACCATAGTTTATCCTTTGATTAACTATGGTTTGACGTAAGACTGGCAAATCTTTTTATTTGTGTTCTTGTAACTGTACGTAAGGTGTTTTGGGGTACTACCAAAATAGTTACCCGTTGTCTCAATTAAGATAAGTGTGATTCATTTCTGTTTTAGACTAAGCCGACAATTTTGCGGAATTTTAAAATTCATCCGTCAACATTGAACAATTGTTTTAGTAACTTTTTGTGTAACGAATTTAGAGTGGACATTTTTGGAAGAATCGTACCCTAGCCTGACTTGTCATCCATGTATCTCACCGTAAACTAACATACAGCAACCTGGAACATCTCCGTGTTCAAACCTTTGCTACACATTTGTGTGAAAGAAAACCTTTAAGTCTCCTTGACTATGGGTTGTATGAATAAGTAAGGGTATTTGAAATTCCTTAACATATATAGATGTTACCTTACTTTGCATGTAATCTTATGTTTTCAGATGCTGTTCTCATGTTGGTAAACTTGGTGGTCGCCAAAAGCTCTCTCTTGGAACAGGATGTCTACGTTTCGGTATAATTGTCCATGAACTTGGCCACACTATAGGATTTTATCATGAACAAAACAGACCAGATAGAAGCAGCTACATTGATATCTTATACAACAATGTTGAGCATACGAAATATGCGAATTTTGATATGAAAGCTGAAAACGAGGTAGAAACATTTGACCAGGTAAGTGTTAATTCCTTTCGTATCCCCTGCTATTCGCCACAACAGGAGACACAAATTGTCCAGTCTGAGTAAGATTAGCTTTTTGCTGATGTTTACACAATTTTATTACATACCTCCTGTGTTTGTCTATTTTCAGCGAGTTTAACGTGAGAGTTGTGACTCATTCCAGATCACATTAGGTACTTTACTGAGATCCCAATTGATTTAAAATCTCGAACGACCGTTTTGCATGTTTAGAATTTTTGGACGTGGAGTCGCATCAAGTGTCTTATTCTCGAAGTTCACTGTAATTTATTGTTTATTTTGGGTGGTCTTTTGAAGAAGGTTCATCGTTGGATTAGGATCTGATAGCAGCCTTAGGTGTGTATCTCTCAATGCCAAACACTTATGCATACGTCGGAATAACAAAATACACTTGATACGAAATTGGAATTTTCCCAATTTCTTGAAGAAGGAAAGATTTCACCGAATAGTTCTGAGTTATAAAGGTTTCTTTTCTGGCGGACTGTTAATATTGAATTTGCATTTTGCGTTTTTACCTTATACACTGATCGCATGGTATTTTATCATTTTGAAAAACACGCATGCTATGCATAGTCGAACTTTTCGGCTTTTAACACGCGACAAGGAAAGATACAGATGAAAATGTTTCGCCAATGTAACCAAATCTCCAATCAGTCAGTTTGAGCAAAATATGTAGTTGCTTTTGCTACCAAGTAAACTTTTTGAAAAGTACATGTGATAGCTTATCGGGTTTTTTCTCTCATAGGACTTGGTAATTTGTTTATACTTTCCTCATACTCCCGAGAAATACTGATGTCTTTTTTACCACGTTTTGAATGACTTTTTAGGCATATGACTACAAATCAATCATGCATTATGGAGCCAAGTTCTTTAGCAAGAATGGCTATGATACAATCCGTGCCAAAGCATTCCACAATATCAACCCAAATAGTATTGGCGAAGCGTATTATTCATACAGCGGTCCAGTTTTAAGCAAACAGGATGTCATTAAAACAAACTTACTGTACAAATGTAACAAGACTGTAGGTATGTATTCAATGTACATGGATAAATTGCAATGAAATATGACGAGTTCAATTGTTGTCTGATATACAAAATGTTATAAATTATCCTTTGTGTGGACTAAATGTCGCGTGTCTTTACACTACATATAATTGAGTCAGTTGCTCGACACAAGTATACGTAGTGTGAAGAGACGCGACGTAAACAGTTGAAAAGCAAAGTCTTTAAGTGTTAAAGACATTTGATTGCATTGGAAATTGTGTGAAACCAACCGTAAGGAAGACACAAGGTAAGGGGAGATAGTAGATTGGGTACTCACATTTAAATGGCACAGTATTAGTACTAGGGAAACGTTAACTACAGCAAGAGTCAAAGAAAAACACAACAATAATCACAACGTGATATTATAATCCCACTATGCATACGAGTGATATATATGAAATATGCAGAAATGTTTCGTACATGAAGATGCCGTTTTGACGCCACATTGACTTGAGAGGGTTGCTGGACGAGCAAGAGTCCGCCAACGTACATGCCTGTAAGGTGCTGGGTCACTTCCCCTATTTGTAAGGTGATAAAAACTAGTGCACACTTTCGTTATTATAGTACGATTTTCCGACTAGCCTTATCCTTCAGCGTCTTGCGATAAGTGGGAATGTATTTCAGGGCAGTCCCCGGTATCCTCAGCTTGCCCCGTCAAAACTCCGACCTCGAGAATGCATAGAGTGTTCCCGATTCTTACAAGTTTGAATTAGGTTTAAAGACGCAATATTTTCCCCTCGACGTATGCGACTTGAAGCATGCACTAGCTTGTCTATATATTGACGTGACAACCGCTTGATCTGAGTATACAACTGATGAAGAGGATAAACGACAGATTGGTACTAGTAACTCAGCATACAATTAGAAACGCATTAACACGATGAGCTAGACTAAGGTTCGTGCCCCAGTGCAATGTCTTCTTCCCAGATGCAAGCAGTGTTTAACATTCAAAACAAGCTTACTTATAGGTAACGTTTATGATAGAAGTATATGCTGTGTGTTATTTAGAATGATATCACACGTAGTAATAAGTTCGATCACTTCCTGAAATTCGCTTGTTTAATGAATATGAGAAGGGAACAAGAAATAGTCCTTAAAGTATTGAAAATTCAGTGCATTTGGTAGGCATGGTTGTCATGACTGTGGATATATGTAATATTTACAACGCACAGAAATGAGTATTTCTCTTTCCTAGCTTTTTCCGATTGTGGTGGTTCGTTGTCAAAACAGTCTGGTTATTTGCAAATCAAAGGGACTTTTCTAAGGCAGAAGGATGCTAAAGACTGTGTATGGATTGTGTCTGGAGCAACTTCAAATCAGATTATTAGAGGAAACACAAGCTTATCTCTTCACTTCAAAACGTTTCAGGTTGGCGAAGTAGATCCTAAAACCGGAACATGTAAAGATGCATATCTGGAGATTCGAAAGGGCAAAGGCTTTTTGTCACCTTTGATAGGACAATTTTGTGGCAAGACCTTAATGAAACCTATCGTAGATATTTCGGACACAATGTATGTTAGATTGCACATCCTACCTTCCCTTACTAACAAGCTTATTACTATCAACACAAAAGCAAGGTACAAGACGGATGGTAAGAGTTGTGTAATTTTATTTTTGCATTACTAAAGTATTACTTAACTAACATTGAATAAATTTTTGCGCTTTTTACGTGCCACTAATTTTGTCAACGACCATCATGTGCTTTAACATTTTCCTACCTATATCTGTTTTTTTGTGTCGTCTATCGACGTATGTTTGTGTAACTTTGCGACTGTGCGTGTGTCTACTTGTATTGCTTCATGTTTTGTTCTACCCGGTTTATAATTACTTTAATGATTAGATTCTGTTAACGAGTGACAATCCTAAAATCAGCGCAAATGGTTTGTATCCAGTGCAGTTTTAGCACTCCAATAAACGGTTTCTTTATATCGTTTGATGTACTTATAATTACGAATTGCTTGAGGATACATATATGGAAACCAAATATGCAAATTCACGTACTCCTATCAAAACCCAAAGGCTGTGCTTACTAACATTGGACAAACACAGATCTGCTGTATGCTCTTGTGCATTTTTACGTGATAACACTTTCTGTAGCTATTTCGCATACTTTAATCATTGTGCAACTGCAACTTGCACCGAGACAAGTATATCTTTTATATGACATAGATAGCTTTGGTTTACCAATTTTTAATCTCAAAAGAAATTACCTTGTACTAAAGAAATCTCGTATGTGATTGCATTTATCAGGAATGAAGTGAGCCTTGCTCTATAGAAACCTTTCGCCGTTGTTAGAAAACTGCATTCTTTTCCAAGCTAGCGAGGAAACGTGCAGATATTCTGTCACGTTCTTATTAAAGCCGGACATTACCAGTATCTGCATTTTCTATATATCAGTGTTTGTAGAAGAACTAGATATGTGTTTTCCATTTTCCGACCTTTGCCTGTCAAGGGGTTGCGTATGCTTGATAGGACTTGCCTACAAGAAGCTTCATGAGTGGTTTTTATTTTTCTGATGGGGTATGGATATTAAATTTAATATTAATCCATGAAAAAGCATCAGTAGCTTAGCTCTTTGTCAAACTTGGACGACCAGAGATGCGTTATTTATCGAACAAAGCTGCCACCAAATGGCAGCACCAAGGAAAGTAGGTAAAACATTTCAAGTATACCATTTCTGTTTTATTTTTTGTTTGCAGTTTGCTCTGGGAGGCTTACAGCACTTCGTGGGATTCTTCAAAGTCCAGAGTATCCTCGTCCCTATAAAAGTGATTTGGATTGTATTTGGCACATTAATGTAAGGAAGGGCTTTACATTAACTATCCAATTTATTACATTCCTGTTGCATGAGTTTCAAAGTGACTTAGAATGTACCGACTATGTGGACATCTATGAAGGATCACTAAACGGAGAACACGTTGGCCGATTTTGCGGTTCAACAAAACCTGGACCTTTTCATCTAAGGTCAAACTCTGTGGTTCTTGTGTTCCATTCAGGTGCCAACGACATCGGAATCAGGGGATTAGGATTTTCCGCATACTATGAAGCCAAAGGTACTGAGGTGTGTGTTTGGTGTTGATTAAAGGAATCCCTAATGGTTAATACCCAGATGACATATTTATTGAACTAGGAAAATGTTTTGGCAGCTACCAACGTCTGGTGGCTCAGAGTGAATAATTGCCCCTTGCTTCATAAAATGGCGTGGGTTACTGGACAATCGTTTCATGGTACAAAACTTGAAAATCATCTTGAAAATTTGCGACATTGCGAGACTTAAAAGCTTTTTTTCTGATATTCTTCAAAGTATGAATCGTCAGGAAGAAAAGTCTAGATATATGGCAATCTTTCGCTGTATACCTATGCTTTCTTGTCTTGCAATTCATACTCCTCTTCATAACATTGATTCATAAACCTTTGAAGCTCTTATCCCTAATGTGCATGTTTGTTAAATTTAATTTTTTTGTCATAAAGAAGGAAAGGAATAAAAGGGGTTACTGTCAGTCAAAAAGGTGGCCGGTAGAGAACTTAACCAATCCAATAAAATTGGAGTAAGATGTTAGCTTTGGATCAAAAGCAAGTACCCTTATCTATAATTTTATTATTGCATAGGGATCCACTTTATATGTAAGTAGGTGATAAACCTAATTGAATATTTGTTTCACTCGGAAATTTCATCAATAAGACACTGCACAATGACATGTTTTCAGTGTTACTTATAATTATTATATTCAAAACCTATTCATATTTTGTTCCCATATGTTATACAGTCTATTGAAAAAATGTAATCTTTGTTTATTATTGCATCTGTCTGTCCGTCTACCTGCCTAGCTACCTACCTACCTACCTACCTATCAGTCTAAACGTTTGGAGTATTATCTCACGGACTTCTTTTTTGTTTTGGTATGAAGATATCAATGAATGCGCAGATAAAACGCATACTTGCCAACATGTTTGCGCAAACTATCCAGGAGGATACAGTTGTGCCTGCTACAATGGCTATAGAAGACTGCAACTGCCAGGATCAGACAGTTATGCTTGCATAGGTACATATCAAGTATACTATCAATTTCAGTATATTGTGCATAGAAGCATGCGAAATTATGATTCATTATTTCATTTACTGATGCTATGTACAAAGGAATGAACTAACAAACGAGCAATCCAAGGCAAAAAGATAATTTCCTTGACGGATCTAATTATTGTTTATTATTTTGCCCATTGCATAATACTGTTTGTACCTATGAGAATTTGCAAAAATGATTATTGGAATTTTGAAGCTAATCACAAACTAGATATATTCGATTAACGCAGCGTAATGAGGTATTAGGTATTACGAATTATTATCATGTTCTGTTTATGGTCTTAAGGCGCACTTGCTTGCAGTTTCACGATTGCAGCAGATTTCGGGGTCGTAAGGTAATTACTTAGATAGATCATCTTTTATGTTCAACCGAAATGCCTCAAGGAGAATTATTATGTGAAAGATGACGAGTGCAAGGTGACAGTAACGCAGTGGACCATATCGTTACAGTGTGTAATGTTTACGTTCTGACAGTTATTGAACATCTTAAGAAGGTACTACATTAGCTGTCATATTTTGTACATGTGTGTGCGTTACTTTCTCTGTCTGTAGATGTGGACGAGTGCTTGTATCGGGATGGCCTGTGTTCACATAAATGTGTAAATACAGATGGAAGCTATTTTTGTTCCTGTCCGTCTGGGTATTATCTATCGCCGAACAAAACAACATGTTTAGGTATGTTTTACTTTACTTTAGTTTTGACAATTGAACAATATATTGTAGTATGCTATGTATTTTTTTAACAAAAGTAATCAAGAACTGGGAAGCATTTCATGAGCTAGGATAGTATTCCTTCCCATTTTTGAGTTTATTTAGTCAAATTTGGTACAAAATTTTGTCGTTTTGAATTTAACAACACACGTATTAGTGGAGCAAAGGTGACTAGCTACATAGTAGTATAATGTATATTACATGATTGACAGTTTTTCTAGTGAATATAGTTCGTTTTTCGCTTGAAAATAATGTGTTATTTATAGAGTATGCCCAGGCCACTATTTGACCTCGGAAGACGTCGACAAGAAAATATGAGAGACTACAAATTTAAATTTGATACTTAGATGAAAGGTTCTCGGATACGAAAGTAATGCGTTGAATACTGTTGATGCTATTTTTTGTAGTGAATTCGCGATGTATCGGTGTATGTTGTTCCTTTTTCTTTGATACTCTGCCTTTTCCTGTATATAAAGAACAAAACCTGATATCTTGGTGGCCTTTTATTAGTATGCTCTTAAACCTTAAAAATCAAGATGGTTAGGGTCTATTAGGGATTTGTTTTGAAAGGTTTACTAGGGTTCGTTTCCAGTTTGTTAGTGACAAACTGTTGCTGTTTGAAATGATAAGTTTCACTATACGATCCAAATCTACTGCTGTGAATTTTCCTAACCAATGGTTTATCATCTTTAATCTTGTTAATATCTCAGATTCTGATGAATGCAGTGCACCCCAACTACAATGTTCACAAAAGTGTCACAATTTTCCTGGTGGATTCAGATGCTCCTGCAAGGCTGGATACCTACTTGGCAACGATGGGACAACCTGCTCAGGTACTATTTCAGTTCTCTTGTATGACTCCGAATGTTGTGACAAAGTGTAGTACAGAACAACTGTTCACCAAAGAAGTATTATAAACACAAGTATAAGTGGTCTCTTGTATCAGGGATTCTAGCACTAAGCTCACGTAGTCTACTGATAGATCCTTACCAATCAGAAGGTATGACTACACTTATCACAAAAAGTACAAGGAAATTGTAATAGATATTAGCTCGTTCTTTGTGGCCCGTTTAGAGGACAATATTACTGCATTGTAAAGAAAATGTATGTCATTAGATACTGATTATAATTCATTCGTAATTACGTCGGATTAAGGGTCATCCATAAAGCGCGTACGCAGTAAATTCACCCAATTATCGACTCCCCTCTCCCTGTGCGCACCTTTACGCGTTGTACCCCCCTCATTGCGTACGTACGCAAATGACCATTGGAATGTGTACCCCCGCCCCCGATATTGGAAAATTTTCTGTTCAACATTTTGTTCTTTGGACTGGGTAAACAAAACTCAATAAGCGTAAAAAGAGTCAAAGTACGTATGTACGCACTTCTCAAAACCCCCTCCCCCTATTAGTTTTAACCGTCGTTTTCTTTTCTTATTTTAAGTGTTGCCACTGTGTGGAGGAAAATTGTCACTACCGCTTGGCACGCTGAAGTCTCCTTTGATTCCCTTGACGCATGAGCACGGTGTTGTTTGCCGCTGGAAGGTTCATACTGGATTGCAGTATAACATTGCTTTGCAGATTAATATACCTTGGCGGAAAAACCCTGACTGTAAAAGTTACCTTATTCTAAAGAGAAAGTCAGAAAACGACTTAACTAAAGAAGTATCGAAAATTTGCTCATTTTATGATATTGGCGATGAGATCATTGTCAAAGGGAACTCATTTGTATTGGAGTATCATGCCACTGTAAGTAAGAAGTGGAAAGATGGATGGTTTTTGCGTGATTGGACTCTACTTACTTATATAATAAGGCATCATGTTGTATTAATTTTTTTTACATCATATCTCTATGCAATGCTCAAACGCAATTGTATCATATATGTACAAAATTATGTTTGTATAACAATTTCTGATGTTTGCAATACCGTCATACTTCTCGTTTCCAATGTGTTTATCGCAATTAAACCTGCCTGTAAACGAGTTTTATACTCTTGGTTAAAAGGCTTGTTCATTCGGCTTTATGACATGTGAATAGGACAGTGAAAAAACAGCATTTGAGTTTTGGTATGATCGTCACGTCTCCTTGGTTTGCTTACCCCTTGGAAGAATTATCTTTTCTTACAAAGGCATTGCAACATGATGTAACAGTACCCGTGGTTGTATGTATCTTGTCTTTTTACATATTTTCTACGAGTTTTGTATTGATGTCTTTGTTTAGTAAAATAAATGTATGTTTTCTTTTTGAAAGATAATTTGATTGTTTGTTCCATATTATAATCTTACTACGTGTCTTCTTCTATTGTAGCCTCCGTTCCTTCCTCCTTTTGAAGTGAAGTACCAAAGTATAGCAGAAGCCAATCAGGCGTGTAACAAAATTCTAAATTCGACTTTTGATTGGTTTCGTACACCAGGGTATCCTTTCAGATACCCATACAACGCAGACTGCAAATGGCACATTTTTGCATCAGAGACAGAGATTATCAAGCTGGTATTCACAGACTTTGAGCTAGAAGACCACATTAATTGTAATTTTGATTATGTTGAAATAGAGGAGCATTCACCACGGAAGAGAACTATCAAGTTTGTTGGTAGGTTTTGTGGGAACAAAAAACCAAAAGAAGTCATCTCCTCTTTAGGATCAGAACTCATTGTAAAGTTTCACTCTGATTCTACAGTCAGTCAACGTGGATTCAAAGCTATAGCCCTTAAAGCTACAATGAGGTAAAGATGTTTGCTTATAATTTGAAACACGGAAATGGCATCCCATACCCTGGCTTCTGCCGTTAAAGCAACCTTTTTTGAGCTGTGTAAAATTTGTACATACAAGAACATCTTCATTTTTTAGAATACTTGCAAGTCGGTGTTGTGGTAGCTGTGTTGCAGGCAAATGACCCGCTATTGAATTACGGATTTTCCGTATTTTCTAAGCCTTCTCTGGCACAGAACTCATTTTGTAATCAGTTTGTTTTGTTTTTTTTGTTCTTTGAGATTTGATGTAAAACTGTGGGATGATAGTCTCCAGAAGTCTTATGCGTTGTGATAATAGGATGTAGGCCTTGATTTATTTATCTGTCAAGGGGAAGACGTTAACTGTGCAACTCAAAGTAACTTAGGCACGCGTAAGTCCCTACTTTACTGTAGGCCTGGTGCTGTAAACGACCTTTAAAACAACTTTTCAAGCAATTGCAGCAGTATGAAATAGCAAAGTTTATTTCAACATTTTTCTAATGTTGACAGCCTCGAACATTGTGATTATGTAATGTCCATTTATGAGGGAGAATAAGTACTGTGCGTTGTGAATAACTATGTGGCATATACCTTCACCATGAATCTTAATTGATAACATTACTCCTTGAATGCATTAGTCCTTGACTACATTACTCTTCGGTTATATTGATTCTTGGCTACATTGATCGTTGGCTACATCAATCATTGGCTCCGTTAGGGTTGATTACGTCAATCTTGGCTTTGTAATTGGTATGTTTAGTCTTTAAGACACGACACATGTAGAATTTGATATCCCATCAGTTGGCCAGGGAGCCATAAGCCTGTTGATTGATAAAGAAGAAGACTTACAGATGTCAACGTAAGGGCTCATGACAGGCTTAGTTTATAGTCTGACATTTGCAATTCCAGATAAAAGACAGATTTTGAACAAGTTTTTATAGTTAGCCCTTTGTTGATGCTGTCATCGTGAATTTGTAATAGTGCGAAATTTCTTGACATGATCCGAAAGTCGACATTATGGAAAATGTTATTTACGGGCTTGGACCAGGTCCTCCTGTTCAGGGTTCAATTCTGCTTATATGTACGATAGTCATTTGCAGCTGTAAATGTTAAGTTTACTGTACTCTATACTGCATTGTAACATTTTGTTCTCTGTTTTTCAATATTAACCGAGTTCAAGCACGGTCGTAGTAATTTAAAATTGTCAAATAGAATTTGTGTGACGTTTTCGATTGCATCCATCTGGTAGGTTTTACGCATGTTACTGACATGTTCATCTGTATATATTTTCTGCTAGTTTTCCATTTGATGTAGGGTTTTAAAAGAATTTTCTACTAAACGTGTTTTAATAGCTAGACTTGTACAATTTTTCTACTTATCAATTTATTACGGACAAACAATTTTTTGTCTATTGACATGTGATTATCGTGAGCGTTAAGAAAATTGATGACTCTGTAAGTCTGCCTTATTACATTGAAATGGTCGCGATGCATAATTTTTGAGATTACGTTGATTATGGGCAGTACTTTTTTCTTTTCTGTACAGATTTGGAGAATATTTGAAACTGTTGGTACAAGTTTTATTTTTTTACTTTCTTCGCTCAGTTTCCCGTCTTGTCTTCTTCTTTGATGTTGCAAAGTCTTTCTGTCTTAACTCTCATCTTAACTCTCATCTTAACTCTCATCTTCTCGTTTGCCTTGTCCACATCCATCCCCCTTGTCATATGTCATTTATATCCCCACCCACATGCCGCTGATTCGGCTATTAGGGTTCTACTTTCCATCCATTGCGTTCTCTACATTCCCACCATTTTTTGGTATCCCATTCTCCGTATTATCGTTCTCGTCGCGTTCTCATCCTTATTTGTTTTTATATGATAATCTGCACTTAGGATACAAATATGAAATATGGGTCAACGGAGGGTGTATTCTCATGTTTGTGTTGTAATATTTGTTCTCCGTTCATCTAAATGAATTGATGTAGCTTGTTTTTACAATTTGACGTATATACCGCAGTATTTAAGCTACTTCATTTATTTAATTTTTGTATTCAAACCTAGAAAGTCATGTTTTGCAATTTCAATACAAGCATATTGTAATTCTAGGAATGTTTTATGTCAGATATTTGCAATTTGTAATTTGCTTCAAAGTTAGCTATAAAATAATGACCTAAGGTCGAGTTTTCCCTTTGCTTCAAAGCCGTGATTCCTTATTATTTTAAAATTTTTCTTTCCAAAGAGATCCACAGTTCCAAGCTAGCTCTTCCTACTGAAACGGACCATGACGGAACAGGCAACCATTCCTTTTTCTAAAAACACTTTTTAATCTTTAGATGGACTTCAAAATGGTCTTCAAAATGGTCTTCAAAATGGTTTTCAAAATGGTTTTTTTTCCTGTTAGAAAGAAGGCCGTGTGGTTTTCAACTCATAACCGCCGATGCCAGCACACTAAAGTACAATATGTGTGCGGTCATAGTTGAAATTGGACATGTATTCGTTCAATACAGTTGCAAAACCATTCAACACGACTAATATGGTTGGTAAGCGTGTAATTGCATGACGTTGTGCCTGAGAGAACCGAACACAATGAAAAATGTACAATTTACACCCCACAAACGAATGGACCAGAGAGGCTGAGGGGGCTGGATTAGCACTCAAATTTGCAAAGATTTTGCTGGTGATACCTATTCATCCAAAGAAACTTTTCAAGTTTTGGTGACTTTGTGAGAAATGTTACTATGACGTTTTTTGTCTCAGACATTTGTTAGACCACACATCTGCGAAAGAAAATTCTTCCTTCTTATGTTTTGGTAGTTTGTTTCTATTGCTATAAACTGATTTGTGTAAAGAATTTCAAAAAATATCGATCAACCAAACAGTTGATTGGTTGACACGTCAGTTGATAAACGTGGATCACTTGCAATGTACTATGATTCCAATATGCTTCAACAACCTTCACAGGACTCACTCCAAGCCATGAATAACTAATCACAACATGTCTTCAGCTTGATCTGAGCCACGTTTTGAGATGTTTCTACAATCGTCAAGCTACAAGAAAGGATGTGTTGCAGCTATTTAGGTCTAAACTGGCTGAGTTAGGTGATGATTAAGTTTTACATGTTGCCAGAGGAAGCGTAATGTCACTATTTTTGCTGTTTGTATATATTTAGTGATGGAAGTCATTTCTGGAAGAGTGCAAAATATGCTTACTATGTGGTTGCTTTGGTGTAGAAAGTGAACGAGTTCTTATACTTTTCATTGTGGTAGTGTGGACCTCCTGGTCTATCATTAACTTATTTTTCCAGTAAAACATGACGACCGAGCAAAGGGCGGATGCTGTCCGCATAGTTGGAAGTATGGCAAAGAATGCATCCTTTCGACCACCGGCGTCCAAATAAAGGACAGACAGGAGAGTAGTTAGTTTCCAAAAACTTTAACATTTTCGTTTCTAGCTATTCGTATTCTTTAAAGTCGACTGACTGGAAGGAAATTTAATCGAGTAAAGAAGTGAGGCAATTACTTATGTATATAACCACCTTATCAATGCCTTCGTTGTGTTGACACTGCGTTGTCGTTCTTGAATTAAGGCAGGTTTTGGTACGAAATCTCGGATGTTGGCATTTGGTAAAAGTGTCTCCGAGTAGATTTAAGTGCCTGCATTGCGTTAGTGCAGTCGTGCGCTAAGGATAATTTATTCCTTTCTGTTCTCTTCTACGAACTCGGCGAACTTACGAAATTTGTAATGAAAACTCATAACTGATGAGGCGAGGTCACATTTGCCTGGCACAGCAACCTTTCATTCGAACATTTGAATTCGGTAGCTGGGAATATTCTTAAAGTTGGTCTTGGATCCAGCATTCACGGGTGAAGATATCCCTTGGGACATGCACTCGGTATGAAGGTCTCGAGAAAAGTTCCCTGTGGAGTACAATGCACGAGATTATACTTCATTGAATGTTACATTTGACGTAAACTTCATCCCAAGCATGTTACGCTTAACTTGGTTTGCGAGTTGATTGTTAAACAGTTTTGAGGTTGATGGTTTGATACTGCGAGAACCAGAATCAGGCAAAGGAAGAATTACTTGTGTATGGTCTTGGTAAGTGTGCTACCTCTAAGCAGGTTTTTTGTCACTTATAGTAAATTAGCCATTGATAAGTTGGGGGGATTTGTTTGTGTTTACGTTGTTCTTTAAGCTACTACGAAACGGTTTGCAGTATCCTTCCTAGCTTAATTTTAAAGTGAACACGCTATTGTCAATGACAAAAAGGTTAACCTGAATCAGACGGTATTAAGAACGTCTAGCTCATGTTTGTCGTTGTCCAAGTATGGGTCATACGTGATAGGCGCACAGTAAATTTTGAATTCAGTGCTTGCACTGGCGAGTGGAAATAAAGTAACTAAATAGACCACCTGTGGTTCGACTTTTAGTCTCCCTACTATCACCTGAAGGCCTTTTTTTCTGTTCTAAATAGTTCAACGGAAATTATTGAAAGCTTAGGCATTGACCCTTGAGTTAGTGCAATCGTTTATTTATTACCGTGGTTTACTAGCGGCTTCCGTTTGAACATGCCATTTATCTTTCAATCGCCGTTATACCAGTTTAAGATTGACGTATAAATGAGGATATGCCGCTTGGAAGCATTTTTGCCTTCAGAGAAAAGAGACAAATGACTCTTGGCCTGTTTATTTTAGCACAGTGTGTTACGGTATATGAAAAAGTTACGTAAGATCCAGTCATCCTTGTTGAAAGCTCGTGTGGTCTGTTATCATAGCTTCAGTTGCCCTCATAGGACCACTAGGTCTGTTGCGAATAAGCTCTAGTAAAACTCAACGTCAACTCTCCTGTAAAACGAGTCTTGTAAAACGTCTTGTAAATCTCACCGAAACCTTCAAGCTCAGCGTTTATACTTAAATCTATTTAACACGAACTTGAAACTTCTTTAATACTATCCGAAAGAAGCCTACATAGCGCATTATGACAATGTTATGGCGCAGTCATGCTGACGTAGCAAACAGTGCCTTGGCAGTTTTCAGATATTCTACTTATAAATTACAATCCTATATCATGGTCTCGTGAAGGGGCGGATTAATAGGGGGCCACCAATAAAAACAATTACTACTACTGTAATCATGAATGATTTTGTTCACATTATCATTGCAATGTACGCTTTCAAACTTTTTTATGGCGAAAACATCAATTAAGTCATTGAAGTTCAATGCGCACACAGTTTCAGTTTCAATACTCACAAGACAGGACAGATCGAGTCTCTCTGACCCATGCAACTACTAACCTTGTTTTTTATACTTTTGAACTCCGAAAATGATTGCTAAGAAAAAAGCTAAGACTAATTTAATAACAACAGTTTACCGAAAAGCCACTTTTTCTGGCAAGTACATTCGCTTGGATTCATTTTGTCCACAATACAGGAAATCAACATTATGAGAACACTTGTCTGTAAGCAGCTCAAAGTCTAAATTTAATTCGGAACTTGGTAAAATCTTGTTGAAATTTTTAAAGAGAAGATCACTGAGTTTTCAACTGAGAAAACGTTTGGGCCTCAAAAATGTTCTGTATACCCATAACTTCCTTGGTCAGATAATGTTTCATTCCGCATAAAAACACTGATTAGAAACACTGTAGTGAATGAAATGTTTCCCAGAATTGTTTTCGCACCTAGGAAGATCTTGCTATCCCATTCATATGGATTGCGTAGCTACCACACGAAAAACCTAGTAGTATATGAATTTCTATGCTGACTTGAAGCTTGGTATGCAAGTTGCACTCCTCGAAGATTGAGTGACGTGATCAAACAACGTGTTCCTGCCAGTATAAGCCACAAATCAATTCCTCCTAGAGAACAACGTACTAAATTCTTTTAAGATATATGTAACCATAATGATTAATAAAAGTTAATACAAGATCCTCAAAGAGAGGATCTCCACATTTGAAGGAGCTCCAAAGTCATACTTATTTACAAAATACCAAATCATATAATACTCATTACGACCAGACGTTGTTTCGGACTTCAAATGGGGATAGAGGGCGGGGATGGATTGTGAAATTTTAACTAAGAATTCACTATATTTTGTTCACACTTCGTAAAATCATAACGATGCTGTTATAAGTTATCAATTAGCAAGGCTATTTTTATCTGCGTACCTCTTTTTCAAATATTCGACGTTTTAGTAGGTCAAATAAATTGTTGTCGCTTGCATACTTTACAACGCATGCTGTATTCTACTGGGGAATGGGGCATAGTCCATTTTTGCGATAAAGTTGTCTGTAAAGGGAATAAAGCATTTAATAGGGACGAAACATTTTGTGTTGCTTAATTTTTAATAATGAGTATACGGTTAACGTTCTTAAGTGGTAGTCAATGTCATGCGCATTAATTCTGCGTTAATGATAGTTTATTTATAGTCATTATGATGATTCAAAATTTTTCCAGCGTAATCACCCTATAAATTTGACCTGATCCTTTCCTTCTCTCACACTGCGTGAGAGAAAGCACTTATTTTATTAATTAATCATAAAAATCCTTTAGTTATAGATGGCATAATTTAAGTTTATAACACCTGGAGAATTGGCTGCCAATTTAAATATAAATGTTTTTCGGTGCATGAAGAAGATATTATTTATAAACAGTTGGCTATCATAGCTTTCTGAAGCCACGAATTTAGCCATCGGTGTACTGAACGCCTTTATTTATTTATAAACGCCTTTTATTCGATGCATAAAGCAATGGCGTAGCCAGCAATTTTATTCCTCCAATTAGTAGGGAAAGAAAAAATTTCTTGATTGGCCTGAGCTTTTTCTATTACTGTCAAATATATTTCCTGCGATCCTTTCCAATCCATTAGAGATTCGCAAAAACGTTTAGACAGACAAATAGAAGACTCAATTAATTCCAGTCGTAATAGAAATATGATGCATTTTCTTGAAGTAATGCGCAGAAGTCGAGAACGACTTAAAGTTGAAGTAGGTACGTTTTGCCCTTTAAATGACGAGTTTTGTGAGCCTTGCTCGCCATTCGTCGGTAAAATCATCGAATGAAATAATTTTGAGTTGTCATGGACGTCTAGAACCTTCTTGAAAATGTACGTCTAGAACCTTCTAGAAAATGTACGTCTAGAACCTTCTAGAAAGTGATGTATATAAACTTAGAATCTTCTAGAAACCTTCTCTGTGCTGCTGGAACAACACTGATGCAATATTTACACGAAGCATCTAGAAAGTTCCATTTGAGTCTATTTTGTTCTAAAAGCTTCTAGAATGTTCTACTGTGTTCTATAGCATTTTATATTGTTCTGGATAGTTCTACTGGCTTCTAGGTGGACTTCTCAAAACTGTATAAGCAGTTGCTTTCCAGGAATTTGATTACTTTGGTTTAAGATGAATGTAATTAAGCTTTGACGAAATATAGGCTCAGAGAAATATTTCAAGCTGTAAAGAGATTTCTTTGTTAGAGGATATACTACGGGACTTTGAATATCACAGCCTACTTGTTGAAGTTCTCCATCTAGCTCACGTATACTCTCTACTCACCATTAAAGAACTTTATCAACACTGCACGTATTTTTTGGACTGCAGTGTTAAAGATACGACACGGGTTACTTCACAATATGGTGATTCTATTCGATTCAAAGCAGAAAATTAGCAGTCCATAGACACTTCTGTATATCACGTGGTAATTTCAATTTTTAATTTTTGAAACAAGCAAGATGTACTGTCATTGTAATCAAGATCGAAGTATTATTTAAAATGTATTTAAGCTTCGTAGCATTGACTGATTAAATACTAATGACAGATCTATTGGCTATAACAATGACAGGCAGTTTAAGAACAGTTTGAGTGGATAAGACGAGAGTGCTGTCGGGGGAGGGGGGAGTTTCAGCCTTAAAATAGTAAGGCAAGAGAGAGCATCAGTAATGTGGGGGTCATCAAATCAACTGGGGGACCAAATAGTTTTCTGTAGTGTATTAGAAAAATGTGTAGTGTTACGTGCGTTGAAAGGCAATAAAAAGATAGAATAATCGTTTAAATTTTAGTTGCCCACATATTATATGGAAGTGATCACTCATTTGGATCAGATTCTTGTTAATCAGTCACAAGCTGAGCTGTACGCCATCCAGACTTGTAGAAGGCTATTGCAGTAAGGCATCAGACTGTTGCCATTCCTCGTGAACTTTGTGCAACTGGCATATCGGTTACGAAATCCACGAAATTGTTTCAACGTGGAAGGAAAAGTAATTAAGCACTACATTACCCGGGAGGTAACACAATACCTCATCCCTTGTTAGCTGTCTACCTCAACCTGCTCCATTCAGAATCCATTGTCACCAGCTAGAAGTAGTTTATTATCAAATGACGGAGGTTAAACTATGTTTAAGGTCTTTGACTATGTCCGCAAAATCTAAAATTTCCGCTTTCTTGCAAGCGCGTGAAAATAAGGGGAGTAGTGTAATGTCAGATTTCTCCATTTTCGACTTCAGCAACATCTCCTTAACCGGCCAGACAAATTACTTCTGTATTCCTAGACATTTCTTTATGTATTGATTAATCAATCAATTAATTAGCTATTGTCTTTTACTTTACAGTACCATCCTTCCCGATCAATCTTGCAGTTACATTTATGTTGCAGTATCCTATATCAGCTGTACAACAAAAGGCTTTGGCAAACAACTACTGATGTTATTATTTGCACGTAAGAGTGTCACTAAATAGCTCTGCCTTACTTTTCTACCGGTGACCTAGAAACGTCTTCCTATTTTGTTTATTACTCCTGATATTATAAAGAGTTTCTCGTGCAGCTTTTTCTTGATCAGATGATCCCTACTTACATTAAGTTTGGCTTGTAGCAAGCAAGTATAGTTCCCATCCAGCACATACATGTGATTCCTCCCGGAATGGCAGGGCAGGGCTCATTAAAAATATTTTGTGCCTGCAGATAAGATTTAACAAATAGTCAGGTACTGGTGAATGCAAATCTGTTTTTAATTACTCTGCAATAGTGCTCGGTACTGTTATACTTTATAAAGACAAATACTATATCAATGTTATCCTTGGCTACAGCTGCATGTCAAACTAAACATATGACATTAATTGGTGATAACAATATGAATGCCCGCATAATAAAGGAAATGAAGTGACCCATGTTTTCTCCGCGAGTGGTACAGTTTGACAAACAGTCCTATTAATAATATCATCAAACAATAACACATTCAGTAAAGACAGCTTTCCAAATTTTTAGGATTGCCAAGAATAGGATTTTGCGTTCGTTTCATTAAAAAGTCCAATACGATTTTGGGGTAGATTTGGTTTCCCTCTTTTCAAAGTTATAATTATTTTTTCTTGAAATACTCTATCCCCAATAAACTTCTTTTGAAATTTCTTGGTCAACTTACTTTTAAATACAGAAAACCAAGTTTTACTCCACTCTTTGGGTTTGACCATTCGACCAAGCAAAGTTAAAAAGCTTAACACCATGAAACATTTTACCATAAAGTTTTACTTATCTTTTCATTAGAGTGGCTGTTTCGTTACATAATCATGTCATGAATGGCAGTTTTGTTGTGCATTTATCTTCCGACTGATAGCTTTTGATGCAGTAAAATCTTTTATGTTCTCTAATCTTCGTACAAAGTGCCAAGAAGGTCCTTTCGTGTTCTTCCAATACTTCGACATGCTTGCCTCTATAATATTGTCTGCATGTTCCAAACCGGGACCATTTACAGAATTCATCATCTCGACTTCTGCTCTTTCCTCTGGCAATGGTCTGCATTTTTCATTTCTTCCTATGTAAACTAATACCATGGACTCTATGACTGATTCAACCGAGATGCTTGCAGCAGTTACACATATGCTATGGATAATCATTTCGATGTACACGAAATATTGTACACGAAAATGTTTTTATCGGTTCAAGACTGCTGATGTTTTCTCTTTTGAGAGATGCTATTACACATTCCAATCTTCTGACGAACTCTCTGAACTGAATCCTCAGCTATAGTGCATACACTTGCATTGCTGTCATTCTCCGTGTCGTTGGTTGAACTTTCAACTCTTCAGCCGCTTTATTTGATTCATTTGTCAATGTCAAATACCAGAAGCCAAGTACATTTCTAAAGAATCTTCAGACTTGTAAGTGTTTGCTGAATCTGTGGCTTCCTGTGAAACTGGATCGAAGTCATTTACCGTGTTTTGGGGATCTAGTTTTCTTTTTTCCACTGCTATCACTCTGAAGAATGAAGATGTAGATGTTTGCTTGCGTTGTCGCAAATCGTCTAAATTTTCTTTTGGGTGATTTCTCTGGTGTTTTACCTTGTAGTTTTGCACAAACAAGTCAGATTTACATACCCTGTATACTTCATTTATTTATTTTACTTGCACTAATGCAATGGTTAGATGCTATGCTTGACGACATTACTCTAATTATCAGCACGTCTCACAACACAGCCCTTACAACCTATTGCTTTCATGGAAATGAAATGCTCGAAAATTTCCGTGACAACACGCCAGAGTGCTGCGATTTCAAAATATACACAATGTTTAACACTAATTTTAAAGGTAAACCGTACATTTAAATAACACAGAAAAATTTTGTTATGAAGAGCAGATATCATTAAACAAATCACTTCCGAAACATTTCTAGCAGCTGTTTCAGTATTTCAATGAAAAAATCGAATCCAACACTGACGTCGCTAAGTTTACGACACAGTGGCAAAAATAACCCCCTCTCCCTAAAGTGTCAAGACTTTAAGTTCGGACCATGGCAATGTAAACTGGAGGCTAATTAGAACTTTAAACTGTTTGATTTTGGTCATCTTTGGTCCAAATTTCAAAATTCAAGATACTCATTTGATAAAATAAATGTTTTCTCATTATGTGCGCTTGTATTTGTCTTGCTGTAGGATATTACAGTCTCTGTCTGTGGTCACAAAATCTTGCTGAAAATTGTTCTGTCACGTCAGGCTGATAGGCGCAAATTCAACTTTGAAAATTGTTACTCCCTACCTGAGAAGTTATTGGTCATTAAATTCTCGGATTATTTGCCAAATTTAATGGAGAATTCAACATTTTTCTTGTTTGGACAAATCATAAACGGTTCGGAAGACACTAAACTATTCATGCGGCATGGCATGAAAATTAACGCTCCATTGTGAAACAGTTGTGTGAAATATACTTGTCAACTATAACAGACAGGATACATAAAGACATGCTCAGATAAAGAACAACGGGATAGTCATGGATCATTAATTCAGGTAAAATTGAGAGATAGAGAAATATTGAATTTGATATTGGTTATTGAGAGTGAAACAGGCGAAAATTAACAATTTCCTGTAATTTAAGCTATATTTAGTTTATGTTTGACATTTCAATGATGGATGCTTGATTGTTGTCATTATATCTGCGGATAGATTCATATTTCCCTCAAGTATCCACCACTAGCAAAAGTTTAGTGGATAAATGATTATCATGATATAAACTGTCTACAGTATATGCTTTAAAATACTATGTTGGTAGCATATTTTGTATGTAATATATTTATATCAATTTATTAAGACAACAAAGGATGAAATGTAGCAAATTTTGTCCTCTATATATTTTTATTAATTGTTGAAGACAATGAAAGGGTTAAATTTACAATTGTGTTTGAACAGATTCATATTGCTTCATATAACACAAAAATTTTCTGTGCGCATAAATCTCCCTCATTGGTACCCAAATCTCCCTCATTTCAGGAGCTGATCTTCCTCGTTGCTGCGAAAAAATCATAATTTGTATGCCAGCATGTTTTCTAACCTTTTTATAAAAAATCCAGGCAGAGGGCACATAGATCATCATCAACAATTGCTTGAAAGAAATCCGTCTTGATCTTGCTCATTTCCAGATCACGTCTAGTTTACCAAGAGCTGTTCAAGCTTTGCTTATTCTGTTTTAACTTTAGCCATAGTAAAAGCTATGTTGCTGCCCAAATACACAAACGAACTCACTGACTTTAGGGGGGGTCCAGAGATCGTGTTAACTGTGACTGCACAATTGTAACGTATGTACTTCACTTTAAAATACAGACAGATGCCACTTGTTGCACGTTCCAAGCTATGTACTATCATTATTGGCTTCAGTAATTGTGTTTGCTGTAAAAAAACAGGTTATCCGCATAGTCTGCATTTAGTGTAATTGACGGATGGTCATAGCTTACTTTTTTGTTTTGTAAATTTGAAACCAAGTTCATTACATCGACCAAGAATGATATGAAAGACGTACTCCAGGGACCCCATGAAGAGGAATAGGGCTAGTGTGAGACAAACTGTGAAATAGAAAATTTTATGCCAAATTTTACACACTACTTAGGGCAGACGTCTTTTCTTCTTGCAAAGTTATGGACGGTTATCAGTCAAACTGTATAGCTTATACATAAGCATAATATAAAGGCGGAAGGGAAAAACTGCATGTGTGATTGACAGTCAATGATTTCGACTAAGCTTGGATACGATTTACACCATACGTTTGATATCTAAAACTTGATGTTTTAGAAAGATATAAGAAAAGTACGATGAGTTGCAAAGGCTTTGAGACCTTTTGTCTGGCAGAAAAAAATGATGGAGAAAGCTGCAACTCAATGTGCTTTTCTTATTTCTTTCTAAAACATAAAGTTTTAGATATCAAACGTATGGTGTAAATCTTATCCAGAGAGTCATATTTATATGATCTCTGTTACAGATCACATCTTTCATTTTCACCCGGCAACCCAAACATTTTTTTTCCGAGTGGGTGAAAATTTCAGCAGGGAACACATCTGTCCCACAACTCCCACGGTATTCAACACATCATTACAGGATAAAGCCAGGTCTTTCTCAGCCAGACTACGAGAGTGACGTAGTATTGGATGACAATTGCCGTTGGTTGAAGTGACTGAATTGAAGTGTTTACACCAGATTTCCTTCTCATCATATTACTCCCGCCATCATATGTCTGTGTCCTGCGGTGCTGCAAAAACAAGCTAAGAAGCAGTATATAGTATTTGTAACTTTACCATACTTTTAAAAAACGAGATCGACCCATCAACGAATTTAAGACCTGCACGGCCTTAATCAAGTGACAGAATTAGATATGTTATTTGTTATATACTAGTATCATGGCACTACGTTTTTGTGACGCAGCAAAATATGCCATGTTTAATTTCACAGATATCAAGAGAATGTTATTTTTTAACAATGTAAATATTATTCTTACTATTTACACTTAATTATGTATTCCTTGAAAT
Source organism: Chironex yamaguchii (assembly GCA_024741275.1). Classification (NCBI taxonomy): domain Eukaryota; kingdom Metazoa; phylum Cnidaria; class Cubozoa; order Chirodropida; family Chirodropidae; genus Chironex; species Chironex yamaguchii. The sequence continues at coordinate 38,339 of JANTCA010059956.1, forward strand.
CAGTGAACTAAGTTATATGTACAATAAAGCCCCCTTAGAATAATCGGTCACTATCCTATGCCAAGGACGACTTTGTCCTCACCTCAGACCTCATGACACAGTGGAATAATATCACTGTATTTGGCGATTTTGATGATCACATTAGTGATGAATCGGACCTAAAGTAGGATGCGCGATAGCTAAAAAATTGCAAGTGTAACTACTGCAACGATGATCCAGGAAATATC
>JANTCA010059957.1:0-16765 GCA_024741275.1 Chironex yamaguchii
TTTAAGTATGATTTTAGCGCAATGTCGCAAATTTTCAAGGCGATTTTCAAGTTTTGTACCACAAAAAGATTGTACATTAATAATAATAATAATGACTATTTTTTTTGTCGAAGGCATTTCTTTGTCTTTGATAGCTTTGTATTTCCTCAGCCATAAGTTGCTACTTTGTTTTTATATCAAAAACACATTGAAATGTCTGTATTCATAGAAAGACTGTCCTCGTGCTTAGAAAGGAGTGTATGTAACGACTTTTTTCTGATTTATACCAAAGTAGTTTTAGCTGTTGTCCAATCGTATGTAAGCTTCTTCTTTTCATGACGATTGCCACTTCTTAAATACATCTGCCTTTTCTGTTTAAAAAGTTGTAGCATTTAAAATAAGATTTTAGGTTCAAACGTGTTCTCTGTACAGTACAGTTGCTGACACATGCACATGGAATGCTTTCCTTAGGGTTGTGTTTAGTTTGGGCAAGTGAGAAAACCTTACTCTTTGGTGCACTTTATGTTTACCCGGGGATCCCTTTTACTTATGACATTTTTGCTGACATCCAAACAAAATGATGGCGATACAGAGTTGAAAATGTATCCACTGTTATTTTAAGACGAGGTCTGTACAAGAGGCCTGTATGCTTTGTGAAATTTGCTGAAGAAAATCATTTTACATTTAAGTTAAAGTGTTAAACCAGCAAAATTTTGATAGATATAGAATTTAATTCAACGTCAAAATGTCGTTTTGATTTGACTTATTTCCCATTTGTATCAATGGTATTGCTTAAAAATTGTCATGGATAAATCAGTTCATGACAACAAAGTCATCAATGGGTCACAAGCTTGTCTTAAAGTATAATATTTGCAACTCTAAGGCACTTTTGAAGAAGAAAAGATCCATCAGCCAATTTTAGACTCACAGGGCCTTAGAGATGCGACAGAATGGAGATGGAGTTGTTAAGCATAATCAGTGCCACTGCAGTTATTTTTATCGCCGATGGTTGTCACAGTCTTTGTTATCAATCTTCAAGTGTTAAATTTTGGCCACATGAAAGCTCTGAAATGGTTCTCGTCTTTATTTGAGGAGAAAATGAGGACAAAACTTTCACTGTTGAAGAAGCAATAGAGAAACTTGGTTTTGGTGGATTTCAAGTGCGACTATTGGCAATTGCTGGGGTTGCCTGGGTAGGTAACTATGTTTTATCTTTCAAATTTCTTGCGTTTTGAACTTTGTTTTTCACAGATATATTTGTGTATGTGTTTACGTGAAAGAAACATAACAATTTTGATTTGCAGATGTACACAAGAATATCTTAAGAAATGCTTCATGGGACAATATATTTGTGTAAAGAATAGAAAGTCCTAGATCAAATGATTAACCACTTACAGCATTCTTTTGAAGTAAACATTAATTGGCACAGGAAACAAAATGGTAACTAGCGTTGTTTACAAAATTACGAAGTTTATAAGTGTACATGACTACATACTAAACTTGACTGTCGTGTACAATTGAAAAGACAGTAATTATCATCAGTTATAACTGCTAGTTATACGTTGTGAACAATGAATAAGAAACATGAATATTTGTGTATGAACCAAAATCGGTAACATCTGTGTTGTTCAAGCTCTCTATACATTTATTTTGGCAATATATTAGGAAAAATGTTGGTGGCAATAAAATTGTAGAGTTCAATTATGTAAAACAAGAGTTTGATCCAGTAGAATTGTGGAACTACAAATACCTCATGAACCGAATTTACATAATAATACCACTCATAATATAATGCAGATAAGCGCTAAGCAAGGTAAACGAATCTCTTAAATATAACATGAAACAAAAATTTGAATTTTTGCTTTGAGTTAGATACTATCCTAGCAATGACCGCGGTAATGTCAAGGAAAAAGACAGCTTGTATGTAAACATGAAAACCGATCAAAATTTTATGATAAACACGACTTCTCCACTTAAAATATTTCTGGTGAATACTAATTGGTTGAAATTGTACTTTTCGCAATAAATTGTACGCATAGTTTTGAAAGCTCTAGCTTTTCTAGCAAACGTGTGAAGGAAACTAAGGCATCGATAAGATCATTGACAATTTTGGTAGATAGTGCTAGTAGATTCATATTGCGTTTTTCGTTTTCTCACACTAAAATAGATCATTCTAATCTTTCTTTTGATACCAGTTTGTAGAAAGACAGTGCTTTCGTTTGCATCGAACTTCATTTTCTAGCAAACGTGTGAAGGAAACTAAGGCATCGATAAGATCATTGACAATTTTGGTAGATAGTGCTAGTAGATTCATATTGCGTTTTTCGTTTTCTCACACTAAAATAGATCATTCTAATCTTTCTTTTGATACCAGTTTGTAGAAAGACAGTGCTTTCGTTTGCATCGAACTTCATTTTCTAGCAAACGTGTGAAGGAAACTAAGGCATCGATAAGATCATTAACAATTTTGGTAGATAGTGCTAGTAGATTCATATTGCGTTTTTTCGTTTTATCACACTAAAATATATCATTCTAATCTTTCTTTTGATATCGGTTTGTAGAAAGACATTGCTTTCGTTTGCATCAAACTTCCAAGATCCCTTATTAGCACATCTGTGCTTGAGATGTGTATTTGGACTGTACATATAAGATGTTTCTTGTGCAGAATTATGCGGGTATCTGCATTTTCCTGGCTTTACAGTAAACTCTCGATAGCCTGAATCCCTGATTTTTGATTTTCGACAGAAATACGATACATACTTTCTGCAACTTATATATTTATGATTCCAAACACACGACGCCTCTTACAAGCACGACGTAGCTTAAGAATAACCTTAACATAACAAATCACTATTTATACATAACTTAATAAAAACTATGTATGATAAAGCCTTTGCCATTGTGCCTCGTGTCTCAGCTTAATAAGTATTCGGATGTTTTATACGTTTACATGAATAGTTTACGATATCTTTTTTCACTTTTTACAAGATGGCGGATTCGATGGAGATGGCTGTTCTGGCAATCCTTGGTCCAGCTATTCGATGTGAATGGCAATTAACACATTGGCATGAAGCATTTCTGACTACTGCAAGTACTTTTCTTTTGAACATTATATCCTAGTCACTTCCTTACCGGCAAAGACATGTCTTCAATATACTTTCCTTGAGAACTCTTCATTAAGCTATGATCAAAAGAAACTGATTTTACCTACAACCTTGATGCTACAACCTTAAACTTAAGAATTATTTGACACACAAGATTCTTCTCGTCACCTGCTTCCTTTCTCTCTGAACAACCTTCATATACAAAGTTTGACATTTTCATCTCGATGCAGAACTGTGACATTTTTATAATTCCATAATTTTTGTCTAATGTACAATTGTCTAAGAATGATATAGCGCAAATTTCATATCTGATTTCCTCAGATGTAACAAAATAATCGTAAAGTAATGCTACAAAGTGTCATTTTTAGGCACGCTTCAGCCTAAGAATGTGACGTCGATTTGGAAAGATCGGTGAAATTCTTTTTGTGTGTGTCGTCATTTTGTCCACAAAAAGTTTTGTCTTTTACCATTACTTTATCACGGTTGAAACTATTTTAGAACGATTTTTCCCCGTATTTGTCATTTCAGCCTTGTCATTTGACATCTTATATTTTATTCTAAACTATACTGGTCCCTACATATTTTGTTGAACAGGGGTGCTACTGTTACATTCTATAACAATAGAGTAAAAAGTAGACACAAGGGTACTAATATTTTTCGTCCCTCTTTATTTACCTGTTTTTCAAATTTCTTTGTTTAGGTTGTTTTTATTGGCATGTTTCTTAGTACATATTTCTGGGGATATGTCAGTGACAAATATGGTCGAAAAAAGGTAACTTTCCTTTGTTAAATATTTCAACGTGTCATAACTATGTAAAGGTTGGCTTTGTAGCAGAATTTACTTGAAAGCATACTATCATACTATCAACATATCATTTGCATTAACGTCTATAACTCAGTTAGGTTGCAGTAACATACTGCCACTACTAGCATGCTTCTTCAGTAGCATCAGTGCCACATAGCTAACTTCGTGCATTACAAAATTCCTTGCTTTCTATATAATCACTATGGTTGCTGAGCGGCGAAATGTCTCTCAGTGGCGAAGCTAAAGCATTTAGACTGGTCATGCCTATTGCAGTGCTATCTCGATTATCCGGCAAGTGTGGGACGGACTAATCCTCAATGGGGGAGGGGGATAATCGGAAAGGGCTCATTTCTTTTAAAAATAAAAAAGTTCAGAAACAATAGGAGGGAATTTCATTGATGTTTCAAATCTTTGTAACATGTATACATGCTAAACTGAGGGAAAGACAGTCGAAGAAGCACGATACTGCTGATTAAAACTTAAAAAACAACCATTTTTGATAAAAGCTTTCCCCTCAGAGACTTTGCTGTTTGACAAAATATAAATGGAAAAACCGTCCTTAAAATTGCAAGAGGGTGAGAAAACGTCGCAGAATTGGTAAACAAAAGACTTAAAAGGTATTAAAAATCCTGGATTGTAAACGTTTAGAAAAAGGTGTTGCAACATTTCCTCCTTTGGACTTTCAAACGAGGAGAGTGTTTGAATAACAAACGTGCAACCAAATGAGGGAACAGAAAATTTTCAGTTCACAAAGATAATGGACATCCAACTGACATCTAATGTGGTGCCAAAACGTGGAATTAGCTAAAGATCATTTTTTAAAAGTTGAGTTTACAGTCATGAAATACCTATTCAACAGATATATTTCTTAAATCTATGTAAATTTATTTATAAGTGGCATTCAATTTAACTATATTTCCAGTTGCCAGGCAAACTTATCCTCAGTGGCAAATTACTATTGAGCTTAAGCCCCACTGACATCTTGGCAACATAGAAAATGTAGGATATAAGCAACATGTAAGCAACATATATCATCAAAATGACATTTCTGATAGAATCATGGTATAGAATATTATCCATCGCAAGTCACAACATTGGTACTGTTGTCTGGAGATCTTCAGAATCAGCAACAGTCTCATCATAAACAATAGAAGATATCCCTAATTGCCCAAGGTAAGGGACAGTGTGTATCACTTAATGCGCTTGTCTCTAGGTCGTGCTATCACCTTAGAGTACGACTTGGTTATTGTACTCATCACTGGATTGTATTCAAGCCAATAGAATCACTGAAACAAAGTAAAGCCTGTTGTCTAGGTCAAGCCTTCTGTCAAGGGAAGGGCAAAAGCCATCGTGTCCAAATCATAGGGCACTACTAAACAAGGTAATTCATACTGGTCTTCCATACCCACATAGAACTGCCGATTTGAATTTTATGATTTCGGGGATTTAGCTGCATTTAGTTTTGTCAATTTATCGGCAGTGGAAAAATTGAAATTTTAGACCTTTGGCTTCGCCACTGGTGTCTCTTACATATAGGGAAAATTTGCGGTCAATGACCCGTAGTGCTTTGCGCCCTCGATCTGCACACCAGCCATTGAATTATTTGATAATCATCTTGTCAACGCCCCTCTTTACGTTTGATGATCAATTCTGAGTGTAATCGTTATTTTCACTAAGAACATACTTCGTTACTGTTATAGCGAAAAAATTTATTTAGTGTATGTCAGAAATTGTCACTTGAGTGGATCTGTCGTTACATGTCCACATTATCGCAAGTCAAAACGAAGCAATGCTAGTTATTAGACAATGAACACTAAATTAAGGCATCCTTACATTCTACAAAAGCTAAGACTCACCTCTGAGACAAACTTTTTACAAGAAAGCGTTCGTTTTATGAAAAGAATATTCTTTGAAAATTGAGTTAACAACTACTGTGGTGATATTGTAAAAGTCAACATCTATTTAAAGGCAGGTGATACCAACGGAAACAACTTACGAAAATTTCTTGTAAAACTTATTAAAAATTATAATCCAGGATATTCTCGAAAGGAAAGGGTTACAGTATTTAAACCTTGATTGAAAGCGTCGACCTTCAAATTAGTTAAGGCATCATACTTACGTTAGTTAATGTAAAATAATGTTTAGAAGTAGTCATTATAAATGCTTGGTGTAACTTTAAAGAAAATGAAAAACACTCATTTGTAGTGAATTAACTTTTTGCTTTTATTGTCAGGTACTTTTGATGGCAACAGCTGGAGTATTTTACTATGGTCTTTTAAGTACATTTTCTCCAAGATATGTTTGGATTTTACTCCTTCGGGGTATGGTTGGATTTTCGATGAGTGGCGTAGTACAAGGGTAAAAATCTTTTACCTATTTTAGCTAAGACCAGATGTTCAAAGAAGCATTAGTTAACCCTCTTATCTGAGTTTTAAGTGGATCTCTGACTTAACGTTCAGTTTCCTTACCATTGAATTGCCGTCTAGAATTCATGCATATAGACTAGTATAATATTATACTGAAATCCTCTGTGTCAAAAACGATTCTAATAATGCGAGTCTCCAAAGCAGTACTTCAAATACTATTGGAGAAACAATAGTCAATCAAAACCAAATTTCAAAAAAGATATCAAAAAATACCAAATCCTCCTATAGACAAACTAGTATGAAAAAATATTATTCAATATTGAGTGTGGTTACGCTTCAACAAGATTACACTTGAGGCAATGTCGTCTGCTTAAAAGTTAAATGTTCTGTTGCTAGCTGGTTATATATTCCAGGCTAGTTCTCTGTAATTATTGCCCATTATATAGTTTTTTTACGGTATTTTATAGATATAGTAAAAGGGCAATAAGGTTGATTTGAATCTTTGATTTTGCAAGCACAGAGGTTAAACACCCTTTTTCCTGAAATGTAGATAAGACGTTCCTTCAGTAAATATCATTATCCTTCGATAGTAAGTTGATTTTCCTTACAAAAACCTACAGTGCAATATCAGTGAAATCACTGGTTTATTTTTCCTCCATTACTTCGTGATCTGATTGCACAATCCGTATAATACAGTTACTTTTAAAAAGAACACAATAGTTCCGTGCACGCTGACTATTATATATTAGTCGTAAGAAACCTGTACATTACATCCAAATGTAAATGTATTTACCTTTTTGACTAACATATTGACTGTGTATCATACTCACAGTCACTCACGTTTACTATCTAAGATTCCATACTCCCTTAAGTGAATGCGAATCTGTTACTTTCCCTGAAATAAGGTCGTAGCATTTAAAATTTAGCCCCTAAGGAGCAAGGCTTGGTATCTGCTTTAATCAGAGTATCGACGATACATCATGTTGACATTTTATCATGACACTCAGAAACTTTTCTCTTAGGTTCTTTATTGCTTTAGGTGCTCCTCCTGATCGTGGTGTGTTATTTCCATTTGTTAATACAGAAAAATAAACACAATCCTCCCAAATAAATATTGATTTGCTTCAAGATGAATCAAGTTTACTATAGTTTATAAACATTGTAAAGGAACTCGGCAATCTATCCCCTAGGTCTTAGGAATTGTTAACGCAGACAATAGTTGCGAAAGAGTGACATAGCAACGGTTAGTTTTATCGAACTGTTACGATGTTGTTAGGCCGAATCCACCTACTTATTCCATAATTGATTAAAAGAAAAAATTATAATAACAACTCTGACATTATCTACATGGTGATGAACTCGAGGGGATGTTGGAAATGGGACATGGGAAAGAGCATTCTCGTCTGTTCTTCAAGTCAACAAGGATCAAGACAAGTAACTTAAAACTGTTTACATCTTTTATTAATTGAGACTAATACACGTGAAAATAAAATATAACACAATTTGTTATAGTTCAGGAAGTGTATTGGCAAACAACTATAGAATTTTTGTCAGCCAAATCATTCAAATTTGATCTCTTTACAAAACTAGCATTTCGTTGATCAACCCTTTGGCCTTTTTCGCCTCAAAAGCTATTAACGTACGTTACTACAACAACAACTTTACGTTTTTGAACTTCATATCTCAAACGTTTCGCAGTGCAAGTAGTACTGCTACGCTTTTGCCGTCATGAGATCTCAAACCCAATAAATCCTATTTAAGGCTAAGATCTAAAGAAATCAAACTGAGTATATCTTTAACTTCGCAACGCACATTCCTGTGCTTAAGATTAAGTCTTCATGTATTTAGGGCGTAAAGACAAAATGCTATGTTAAAGCAATGTCGTCATGATCCTCTTCTACACTTGTTTATAATGAAGTTACCCAATCGAAATTATGTTAACCTGATTTTAATTATGCCTCTTCGGAAAGGGAAATTTTGGAAGCTACAGAAACATCAGTTAGTTGTTTCTAAGCTTTTTTGTTTCTATTTTAGAACCAATCTCATTGCTGAATATTTACCAATACGAAACCGAGGCCTAACAATCAACTTGACATCTGTAAGTTTTCACAGTGTTTAAGAATGATTATGATATTTTCAGTCTTGAGCCTTTGTTTCAAAGCTCAGATAGTCGAGCTCCACATTTTGTCTTTTCTAAGGCAACAGCGTCTTTCATCAGTGGTTGTAGCTATCAATGCTGTGTATTTTATCAACTTAATACATCATTTTCTTGCCAATTATTTCTTTCCTACTGTACTTACATAAATGTGTTACTTCCCAGAATGGCCGGGAGAAGGTCAACTCCAAAGTAGCATTGAAGGTCAACTCCGAAGTAGCGCACTCCAAAATAAAAACAGCTTACAGGCTGTGACATTTGAATATACATTATAAGTAAAAGTTTATTGGATAAATTAACGTGATGTACATTGTCTACAGTGTATGACTTAAATTGATTTTGTTGTTAGCATACTTTGTGTTTCATATACTTATATAAAGTTATAAAGACAATGAGGGTTAAACATACAATTTTGTTTGAACGGATTCATATTGTCGATTTAAAAATTTTCCGTCTGCATAATTCTCCCTCATCGGCACTCAAATCTCCCTTGTGTCAAGAACTGATCTCTCTCATTGCTGAGAAAAAATCACCACATGTATGTACATTCTAAATTTACCATTTATGAGTGAATTATAAAACAGGGGCAAATTGTAGATAATTTACCTGGGCATGCTACAAATCATAGCAGTTTATTGCATACAATAAACATTGATAAGGGATGGCCATTTTCAATGCTCAGTATAATAAGAAACCGAGGTAGAAATAACGCCATCACAATTGTTGTCGACTAGGTCTTGTTCGTAAAGCAAAGAAGTAAAAGCAATTATTTCACTAAGATCCCTATCATCTCTAACATCTCCTGAAGTCAAGGAAGAAAGCATATGAATGGGCCAACAATAGCTCAATAGTTATTTTTGTTTCCGTTTCTCGCTTCCTATTTAGTCTTGAAGCAAATTTTTAGAGCCCGCCCTCAGCTGTTTTTACTGTTGACTTCATTGGAAGTTTGTTTGTGAAAATGCTTATTACCTACTAGCTCCATATGGAGGTTATTTTTGAAGACGTGTGACACTTTCTTCGGCCTAGATTTGAAGGATATAAGCAACTTGATACAAGCTTAGAGGATGATATTTAAAGGTTGTGTTCTGCACACCTAAGGGATACACCACTTTTAGTAATACGATCTTCAATAAGCTGAAATAAAAAAGAGTGTATAAGAGAAGAGACTTTTTTGTCTAACACTCTTCACAAGTGAAACATCTGAACGCAAGACGAAAACGAATCAACAAACGTTTTTACTGATGAATTACCGATCGGAAACAACCACGATAAGCACACCAGTAACGAATATAATAACAGTTACTGACAGAATCCGAAAAAAGCCGAACGCTTTTTGTCTACAAAGCGCTGCCTTTGTGAGCCTAACGTAGACGGTTTCTGAAAGGCTTAGATGGAAAGACGCAAGCAAACACCTTGAACTATCGCAGCGATACTGTTGAACACAGTTCAGCATGTTCACAATTTTCTATTAAATACTACTTAGCTCTGTTCTACAGTCAGAGCTTGGTAGGATTATAGATGCTTATGAAAAATGTGCTTCCTACTTCACAGAATGAAACTATAGATTTTCTAGAGTTTAAGCTTCCATGACTTTTGCATCTGACGCTGATCACATGGACTAGCCAAGACACTGTAACGGACAGCAATACTCGATTCACAGCATATAAACTGATAGAAATGATGCGAAAAACTTTGTAGCTATGTTTATTACTTGAAACAGTTGAAAGTAAATGCAATGTAAGCTTTCCCTTATATGTTTTTCTGTTTTCTAGCTCTTTTGGTCGGTAGGAACAAGCTTTGAAATTTTATTGGCAATGTTTGTCATGCCAAAACATGGATGGAGATGGCAGCTGTTTCTCTCATCTTTGCCGTCATTATTATTCATGCTGATTTCAAAGGTAAATACACTTTATGTCACCAACGAGACAATAATGTTAGTTTGGTGACCAGTTCGTGTTTTTATCTGATGTTCACACATATCTTTTCTTTATTACTCATATTTTCTCTGTTGTTTGTCTCCTGTTAGTGTCACTTTCAATAATCTGTCTCCACTGGCCAAGGAATTTTTATTCATATGTCTTTTGTCGCTTTAGTTTCATTGTCTTTGTCTCCCCCGTCCATAACAACTCTGTGTGTGCCTATTCTACAACATTTATTTAACTTACACTTAGTTACCTCAATTACCTCTGATAAGAAACACTCACTGTAGAAACCTGGGCGCGAATTTATGCATAAGGGAGAAAGATTTCAGTCGGTTAAGTTTCTCGAAACAAGCACAGTAATATACTTAATTTGAAATTCTCACGCTACTAAGAGCTTAAAAAATTTCACCGACAAAATAGAAGGAGGACTTTTAATTATACACAGAAACCTTCAAATCGATTCGTTTACAGACCATTACGGCATTCTTATTAAGAAATGTAAATAAGGGTCCTACAAGGTTATAAAGTGCACAACTATGTCTTGTTCATTGTAGTTTTCTGATAAAAAACTCTCGTTCAAAGTTCGAAATATGCGTTTGTTTTCCATACTAGGAGATTTAAAGCATCTCTTGATGCTTCCTTGTTTTATACTCGAAGTCTTTTGTTTATCGTTAAAGCTGTTTAAGCCACACTCATGGAAAGAATATGAAAATACGAATTCCATCAGTATCATGCCTGATTAAAAGGAGAGCATGTACTATAGTATACGATTGTCTAAACAATAACATTTGTGAGCTCTTTGAAAACTATTTTTTGAAAATGGGCCACAAGTATGCAACACGAAACAATCAGAATTCTGTAAAGTTACCGACAGTAAAGCTTGAGACTGGACGCAAGTGTTTATATTCTCTTGCTACTAAGGCTTTTAATGCACTACCCCCAGAAGTTAGGAGCATAAAATATAGAACTGTACTTAAGAAAGCGTTAGAGGGGCATTGTAAATAGGCTTAAACTATATTTTTAATGAGTTTATTGTAAGATTTTACTTTTTTTTCTTTTTTTCAACTTTAGGGACAGGACTTTAGTGATAACAGTGCTTTTTTGCACTGATAGATTATCCTGTATAAAAATTCTATTTATTATTATTATTACTACTACCATTTTATTATTATTATAACTATTATGATTATAAAAGTAAAATAAATCAATAAATAGAGCAGAAACTAAAATTCTACGTTCCTCCGTGTTCATACGAATCCTAGACGCCCTAATTAAAGACAGGACAATTGCTTTTCAGTTAAATTTCTGTTTTCCAGTACTTTGTTTCGTGCAAACAAATGCTTCTAGTCTGCTTACGGGAATGCATGCTATACATTCAAGACAGTTTTGGGGGTTTCATGAGACAAAAAGACAAGCTTTCTGAGAAAAAAATCGGTCAAGCACCTGTATACTAATCAAAAGGATTAAATTTGAAACTTGATTACAAAAGCGGATAATGGCATAGACATTCAAGTGCTCCTCCGTCAGTGGCTCATTACAAATTCCCTATTTACACACAAAGTAATGAGAAATATATAAGTTTTAGACCTATGGCACATGTTAATTTTTACTGTTTTGCCACTGACTAAGAAAAGATGAACAATCTTTTTGTGGCACAGAACTTGAAAATCGCCTTGAAAATTTGTGACATTGCGCTAAAAACATACTTAATAGCTTTTTTTCGTCTGACACTCTTCAAAGTATGAAACGTCAGAAAGGAAAGTATATGTATATACGGGTCTCTTTGATATGGTCTAGCCTAAAATCGTTTGTAACTTTTGGATAAATCATATATGAATCATTTTTTTATCAGACCCAGCCCTAATTCCCTCGACCCATTTCATAACATTCCATCGAAAGCAATTTGTCTATAAAATTTCTATTTTTCTTAGCAACTTTCAACTTTAATGCCAGCAAGAGTTGCATTATGTTTTATGGTTTATCACCTAAAAAAATTTTCTTTTTGCACTCTCTTTTCTTTCCTTTGTTTGAGATTTATCTTGACCAGTTGTATACTCGTCTAAGATTACATACTTAAAACGAGAGCATGCAAAATTGTACAATTTTCTTGCAGTATCTTGTAGAGTCTGTTCGTTTTTATGCTGCTGCTGGAGATGTGAAGAATGTAGTTTTAATGCTAGAGAAGGTAGCAAAGGAGAACAAAAGAGAACTGCCTCTTGGAACTCTCAAGATAGCAAACCAGGTATGTTATCTACTAGTCATCTATATACGTCTACGTATTAAGATAAATACTAATATAATTTCTTGAAAATTGACTTGAAACCTTGCGACGTGAGCCTAAAATCATACTTAAAAGTTTTATCGTGTGACACGCTTCAGATTATGACTTGTCAGAGAGGAAAGTTATATTTCTCTTCTTACTTTTGCTTTTCTTTATTGCTTACGATTGGCTAGTTTCGGTCAATGTCTCTTACAAAAGGTGGCCATACATCTATACTTTCCTTCGTGACCAATCATTCTCTAAATAGTGTCAGAAGAAAAAAGCTTTTAAGGATGATTTTAGCTCAATGCCGCACATTTTCAAGGCGATTTTCAAGTTTTGTATCACAAAAGATCACCGACGGTTCATCAGTATTCCAGAAATACAGTTAAACTACGAGCTGGCATTTGTGAAATTGAAATCGTCATGAAATTCATGGGATCTTCCGTTTAGATCAATTTACATTAAAGACATTTCTAGAGAAATAATGAAAACTGGAAGGATAGTAGATAAATTGATAGATAGATAGATAGATAGATAGATAGATAGATAGATAGACAGACAGACAGACGGACAGATAGATAGATAGATAGATAGTTAGATAGATAGGTAGATAGATAGACTGATAGACTCCTGTGCCTTCAACAAAACATGCACCAGTTATACTCCGTAGTTTACACACCACCCACTCTGTGAGCATTGACGTAAAACTGTAATAACTGGTTAATGTTGTATAAGTATGTTGTTTCAATTTTAGGCAAAACAAAGAGGACAATTTTGTGACATGTTTAGAGGAAATCGATGGAAGACCACATTACCTCTGTGGGTAATTTGGTAAGTGTGCCACACAGCATTTTGTGATTTTACTGTCTTACTTCTATTTCAACGGAAAATAATACAATAGACATCAATAGACATCTTAGAGAGAGAGTGAAAGAGAGAACGAGAGAAAGAGAGAAAAAGAGAAAGAGAGAAAGAGAGAAAGAGAAAAAGAGGGAAAGAGAGACAAAGAGAGAGAGAGAGTATATGTGTGTGTGTTTTTGATTGTGTGTGTGCTTTAAAACAATTTAACACATACACATACAAACATATATATATATGTGTGTTTGTAAGAGTGGGCATTACCACTATAGCTGCACTAAGTGGGAGCCGACCGGGCTTGAACTGGTAACCCTCAGACTCAAAAGCCAACACTCCAACCTCCGTGCCATCACAACAAAAAGTTGGGTGAAGCCAACACTCTGCCACACTGAGTGTTGGCTTTTGAGTCTGAGGGTTACCAGTTCAACCCCGGTAAATTCGTTACTCAGAGTTTCACGCCACGATGGACGATCTTCAGACGAATTGAATTTCATTAATTATAAATTGCTTATATATACAAATTGTTAGTCGGGTTTTGCGACTTTACTGACAAGAAACTTATGCTGTAGGGGGGATTGAACAAGGTGATGTTCCTTTTCCGATGTCTCCTTTGTGTTGCTGTCGGTATGTTTTGTCTAAAATGTAGGTGTGTGTCGTAACCACTTGCCTTTAGTGCAGTTTCGTATATATCGCCTTGAAAATTTGCGACATTGCGCTAAAATCGACGATGTCAAATGAGATGAATTTTGCATGAAGGTTTGTTCTTGATGCTGTTAAACCATTTCAGCAAGGAATCGGTGTTTTTCCACTGGTTAATGAGTGTTTCGCTTTGGATATTTCGATTTATTCGATCGAGGGTTGACTTACTATGGGAGTGGTTAGTAAGTATTATTAGTAAGTAATATTCTGAGAAGAGAATACATATTTTTTCTTTTTCAGTTGTTTCTCTATTCCTTAAGTCTTTAAGGCATTTCATGTCACATAAGCAAAGTTATCTTCTTTTTCCGAGTGTCTAGCCAACCAATTATTATCCAAACCCAAAGACCCCGTTCAATTGATAGGAAAAAAGGAATGGAAAGTTGAGGCCACATAACAAGGACTGTCCTGTTATCTGTAGTTGGAATTTCATTAATTCTTTGTCTTGAATAAAACGAAAACATGGGAGTGCTCTTCGTAAAAGATACACCAAGTTGCAATATAAACTATGAAACAAACAGTCCACTCGTCACAACATAGCTATAGCAAGCATACCTTGTATTTGGTCAGATTGAGGGCTGCCAGCAACAGAAAAGAGAGCAGAACAAAAGCAAAGTCGATATTTCACATCCTCATGGGGTACGTTGATTGCAGTCATGTCGGAAACTTGCAAGGATGAAATATAAATGTGTTCAACTATCAAAGAGTTGTAGCAAACTAATAATGCTCAAAGAAGAGGATATGAATTGTCCAAATTTTAATCCTTCATGAATCGTTTGGTAGTAGCTAAGCACATGCAACGGGTAAAATGTGTCACTTTACCACCCATGTGAAGAAGAGAACAATATATCCGTGGATTTCCAACTTACAAGGCCTTGATCATACAACGGAATGCCTTGTCTTCTTTTTTGCAAGAGTGATAACGTTGCAATTTTATCTTTTACTGTTTATACACTAGCGGCACATTTTTACCCGCTGTTGAGCTATTCACTCGCTTTTGCTTAAAAGCAAAGAAAACATACCGCATTGATTATTATTATTATCAATAAGGTCCCTTTTCAAAACATGATTGTTTATGCTTTTTTCATCTTGACAGCATCTGTTTTTTTTGTCTCATTACTGACATTTTCTAAAAGTATGCAAATTATGGGAAGTCCTTGCAAGTTCCCAAGTATTCAGCTAATTACTCCTCCATGACAACAAAACCAAATCTACGGCCCTCAGTCCCGGGCAATCGTAAAAGAGAGGGTGCTCCGAGAAGCGCAGGACCGAGCCAAGTGGTGCAGGGTTGTGGAGGTAGCAAAGGGCCTGAGTGCCTAGGCATATGATGATGATGATGATGCAAATTATTTTTTTGTAATTATCGTATACGCTAACTACTTTCTTTGAATATGCAAATAATGTTTAACAAGAGGTTAGAAAAAAGTTACAGGTTCATGCTATGCCTCTTTCTCTGACAATTATCAGCCTACCTGATATCGTTTTCATTAGACAGCAGTCATATGAAAGTATGGTAGTACCTAACTCACTGGGCGATCTTTAGATTGTCTCCTGAAGAGCATCTCGGAAATAACAACATTTCATTTCTATTTTGCAGCTGTTTATGACATGTTTTCTACAAAAGCATTTACTTCACTGCAGTTTAAATCTCTTTTTGTGTAGGTTTGGCTCTCATTTTAATATTTACGGACTGGCACTGCTAACCACGGCATTGTATACCAGCGGAAATTCTTGCTATGGTACGTTTTGAAGCAAGAAATATATACTACTGTAAGATATTTACATGCAGTAAAATTTGTTGTGCCAAAAGAGAACTGTTTCCTGATATGGCGTAAATCAATAAAGTTAGAACTTGAAAACTACTTGTAAGTGAAAGACCAATCTGCTGTAGATCCTTCAACACACTAGATAGAACATGGGGTACCTAGAACACACTAGATAGAACATGAGGTAACTATAACACACTAGATTGAACATGGGTTAACCAGAACAAACTAGATTGAACATGGGTTAACTAGAACACACTAGATTGAACATGGGGTAACTAGCACACACTAGATAGAACATGGGTTAACCAGAATACACTAGATAGAACATGGGTTAACTAGAACACACTAGATAGAACATGGGGTAACTAGAACACACTAGATAGAACATGGGGTAACTAGAACAAACTAGATTGAACATGGGGTAACTGGAAAACACTAGATAGAACATGGGTTAACTAGAACAAACTAGATTGAACATGGGGTAACTAGCACACACTAGCTAGAACATGGGGTGACTAGAACAAACTGGATTGAACATGGGGTAACTAGAACACACTAGATAGAACATGGGGTAACTAGAACACACTAGATAGAACATGGGTCAACTAGAACACACTAGATAGAACATGGGGTAACTAGAACAAACTAGATAGAACATGGGGTAATTAGAACACACTAGATAGAACATGGGGTAACTGGAACACACTAGGTTGAACATGAGTTAACCAGAATACACTAGATAGAACATGGGTTAACTAGCACACACTAGACAGAACATGGGGTAACTAGCACACACTAGATAGAACATGGGGTAACTAGAACACACTAGATAGAACATGGGGTAACTA
>JANTCA010059979.1:0-16762 GCA_024741275.1 Chironex yamaguchii
AAGCCTCCATCATTCTGTCAATTTTTTGCGCTTCACCAGGCAGTCGAAAGTTCCATAGAAACTCTCTACGAAAGGCAGAAGCGATACCAAGTACGGGTTAACAAACTTCACGTTAATACTAAGGTCAACAAATTTATAACGCTCCAAAGAATCTGATGGTGAAACTGATGGTGAAACTGAAAAAGCCATCCAGAACTTTAGCTAAATACATATTAATCGGGCACGTTTGGGGGTGAAATCATCCTACATCCATTTAATGAGGTTTAGCAAGCACAATTGTTTGCGTAAGATCGGACATTGGGTGTAGTAACTCGTCTTTAATGAGATCAAATTACAAATGACTAAAAATGCGGGCCTGATAAGCAAGCACATGTTGGTAATTCCGGGGATAGAGTAAGGGTATGGGTCATTGATGAAATCACCATAGAGTAAGGTAGTCGGATCCAATAATCGCATGACCATGGAAAAAACACGTGATTGGATAAGGGCATCGATCAATTGTGAGATTGTCATAGAGTGAGATAGTCGGGTCCAATAACCGCGTGGTCGTCGTAAAATCACGGGATTGGATGAGGGTATCGGTCTTTGGTGAGATCACCGTAGAGTGAGATATTCGGGTCCAACAACAGCATGATCGTGGTAAGATCATAGGATTGGGTAAGGGTATCGGTCTTTAGTCAAATCGCCACAGAACGAGATAGTCAGGACCAATTATCGCACGACAGTGGTAAAATCACGGGATTGGATGAGGGTATAGGTCTTTGGTTAGATCACCATCAAGTGACATCTTCGGGCCTATTACAGCATGATCGAGGTGTGATCAGGGGATTGAATAAGAACAACCTCCTTGATTAAAATCTCGGTGGAACGATACCGTGGCTCTGACAGAAAAATGAGTTGAAGAAATATCAAGAGATAAGATGACATGACATCATGGTGATGGCAAAAATCGACTGTCCATGAAGTGCATGGCTTAAGTTAAGATCAGAGACCTAGGTACGGTAAAGGTTTTGAAGTGAAGTCACAGTGGAGTAATACCGCAAGGTCAGATTAAAGCATAAAGTATAGAGCAACATCGAGACATTGGGAAGTTATCGTATAGTTTTGGAAATGTTAAGGGGCTGGATAAGATTGGTGGTAAAGTAAATTCATCAATTTCTGCAAGGTCACGAGATCAGGTGAGATCATGGGGACAGATAGTGAAACTATAAACAAATTTTACACTAAAAAGTCCTACACATTTTACATACTCAACCACGTTTTAAGCGACTTTGGTTACGGAAGAAGAAATTGCAAGTCGTTTAAAGAACTCGTAGATAAGAATGGCTTTAGAAAGACGGCGACTAGAACATCAAAACGCATTCTTTTCAAGACTGATTAACATGATTAACAACACTGTCTTGTTTTAGCAACGTCACTGTTATCATAAACGGATTCACTTTCCACAATCCGCTTTGGAATAACTCAACAAGAGGAAAAGGACATCCAAGAGGATTTCGCGAAATTATTGCAGCATGACTGACACCAACTGGTAAATTCAAAAAATAGATAGGTGTGACAGGAAACATTACGGGCTTAACATATTCGTCACTTATAACATGTAGTCGTAGTTCACAAAGATGCTGGCTTAAGCAACAGAAATGGAGCTCTTTGTTTAAAAGGATAATGTTTTTGTGTCACACGTATCAATGTAACAACAAAGAAGCTCTCTTAAAAACAAGCCGTGAATTCTGGGATATGAGTCAACGCAAACAAAGCCTTTTCGACTATACGACAACAGATGAACCTAAGAAGCTTTTTATTCCAGTCACTGAGATAAAAAACTCTTGTAAAGCAATGAGTGAATTTAAAAGTGAAAGGGAGAGAAACTTTTTAGGAGAAAATAAGTGTTGTCTGGATCAGGACTCAAAGTTCTATCCTAAGGCCTTGGAATTTTCTTCTGTTTATTTGAAATCTGACGGAAAAGAACTCTGAACATTTGAAACGTAGTTCTAAATGGTGAGACTAAAGGTTAGGGGACTTCTCAGCAAACTTCACTACGCGACGCTGTCTACAGTACTGATGCAGCTACAACTAAAAAAATTTAGAAACGGAAAAGTCGGTACAAAATGCTGCTTGATTATATTTCTGAATTTAAATTCCTCAACTCAATGTCGATGCTGAAACAACCGAGGCTTTGAATCATTAACAAGTAAACTAACCTTAATGCATCTACGAGAGATCTTCCTTGAAAATTGTGTAATGCGACAAATTGTTTCAAAACTTCCAGACACATTTCATTCCTAACAATAAAAAGATAGGAACGGTTTCCAACTAAACACAAATTTATACTCAACTTGCACGTCATACAAAGTAGCCACCTGACCTGTATACGCTAGGAAACGAACTATGCACATTAAACAATGATAAACATTAAATCACCCGTACATGCACCAAAACACAGGAAGCCTAATTTTGAAAGACAGAAGTTGAGCAGGCAGTCTGTCCTAATGAACACAAGTAACGTTATGACTGTGACCACCACTGCTTTGAGGGCGAGTCTCACGACTTCAAATCGACGCCTTGCCTGCTGATTTAAACTGCTTCTGATTTAAGCTAGTGAAAAGTAAGATGACCTAAAGAAGTGAACTCCAAGTAGCAGTTCATCTGTGGTTTTGCTACAAACAACATAACATCATCAATATTATCTGTCATGATCATCCCCACATTTCGTTTAACTTCCATTTTCCAAGCTTGCTTGGATTAATTGGGTTCTTATACAAGTCTCACAATATCTTGTTACTCTATGCTAGTTACTCGTTGATCTTCGTTTCTTTTTACCCTTTCTTTGTTACTTTGCAATTGTTTCATTAACTCCTTTACTCACTGTTTTCAGAAAATCGTCATATGCAGTAAGAACCTATTTGTATGCAGACGTAACAGGGAGTGTACATGTTCCTAACATAAAAAACAAACCCATCAAAGTCTACCTGAACTAAAAAGTACAACATGGTCACTACCTATACAATGGTAATTGTTGTGGAACTGTTATCCATGATCAATCTGTCCTAAGTTGCCAAATATCATCAACTGCAGTTCCTTACAAAGAAGTATAATCACATTTTATTGAATATTTTTTACTAACTAGTCTCTCTGATTAATCAAATATTGCTACATGGGCTATATATTACATAGTGATAAACAAATTGATTGATTTGTATATAACAAAGATAAACTGATAGATCATAAAATAAGGAGATAAGGAAATCTCACATTTCACCAAGATAATCACCAATCTTGACTTTATTCAATCCTTCCCCTTTATACAGGAAATTGGCTATATCCTCAGGAGTATTGTTAATAAGACAGTTTTTAATCAAATATTCAAGTCCCTATGAACAGAAAAAATGAAGCAAAGGCAACTGGTTAAAAGAATGCCAACCAATTCCTACACACCTGCTAATGGAGGGTTACTTTCAAACCAAAACACAAAAACGTGCCAACACACCAACTACCACACTATCAGCACAACGTGTAGTGTTAGTAAACAGTGTAGAATAGAAATAACATTACAACTATGACGTTTTGAATCTTGACCAGGGACTCGAAACTAAAGGCAAGACATAATATTTAATGAGCTGAATATTTCCATGGCTATGGTCAACAGATTTAGAGTATTTAATGCTCAGCATCCACTTGTGTCCATCTGTTGGCTAATGTGCTTGCAAGCACAGTGTGCTTCACACCTACAACCTATCCATATAACACTGTTTGCACTAGTTGTATGAAAGGTGATGTTTTGTAATGAACAAAGGTAAAGCTGCGATTATGATCAACTCAACTTCAAAGTATGGACTCCTGAATGTAAACATGGTGTCTTTCTTACCTGGCAGCTTTGCGGGAAAGGTTTAGATATTCATGGTTAAGTTAAAGGCCTGCTTTGTTTCAAATTATGTTGTTGTCAACAAGTAACAATTGCCTATTTTTGTTTTGTTTCTGGTTTTTTGTTTTGGAATGAACCAATCATTTTTCACACAATGTGTTTTCCCCCATGGAAATCTTATTAATTTATCACAGTCCATAATTATTCAGCTTCAATGCCAAAAAATTGAAGTGTTTTTATTGATAGCTTCCAAATTTGACAAATGTTCAAAATTTTTGTGTGCTGGCTCAACTGCAACAACATTGTCAAAGATTTTCAAACATGTGCCATGTTCTCTAAACGTGCTTTTTTCATGTTTGTTGAACTTTTAACACGCAAATCAGTTTAAAAGGTTCACTCAATGGCAAGCTTTGACCAGTGGCCCAAAATTGCTCCCATTATCGTGAGCACAAGATTTATGACCACCAGAATGTCAAACCTGGGTCTCATAACTAAAAGTCTGGCAACTTTTGTACTGAGTGGAATAGTTGTAAAACAAGGTTGGTACTCTATTTGTTTAACCCAAAATATTCACTTGTGTGAATGGGTGTCTTCCTGTTGGTGTATTTGATTGCAGGAAGCATGTATTTGTAGCTCTTCTGAAATGGAGGCCATTTCCATGCAAGATCTCATGTGGAAACTTGCCTACGTATTCATTTGCCTGTGTAAGAATGCTGGAAATTTCTCAACACTGTAGAAAGCAACATGAAACATCCATACAGAAATTGAATTAGAAATCATCAGTGATTTTTTAAGTGTGCAGACATATTCACTGCTTGGTATAAATTTTGTGATTAAAATCATAACTGGTTCCACTATGCATTGCAGCTACATTGTATTTATTTTACGTCATTAGTCCTAGACTGCATTAGACTGCATTAGTCCTAGACTGAAGAAAGGTTGGTTTTAGTGAAGTTACAATAGTGAGTTAGTGATATTTAATGTTATTAACCTGATGTGGCCATAATTAGTTTTAACATCTCAACTTTCTGACTTCTTTAGAAAAGCTAAAAATGCCATGACAGTTATTATACACCTCATGTCACAAAAACTGAAACATTCTTAAACTGAACACATCACAAACATAGCTACAGACCAAAGTCTGGCACAGCTAGAACATTGTTTTCTCAAAATTTTGATTGTCATGAGCATAACTGAGATGAAACCTTATTTTGGTGTAAAAGCAAAACTGTACTAAACTTTGAGGGACATCAATAATCAGGGAAATTACTTGCATTTTTGATTGAATACATTTATGTAGTTCTAAACAAGCCATCGTCACCAATAATTAGAACAGGCATTACCCATTCTACTATTGGCTAGTTACAACATTTTAAAGTTATTCTCCATCAACCTGTTGTTAAAATATAAACTATGCAGACTATGTACAAATTACTAGCATTCTCAAATACTAATAAGTCATGGAATTCTTTTCTTAATAAAACCATAATCTACTATGGTGTCTTGACGTTTTACCTTTTGTGGATCAATATTAAATTTCTTACGTCCAATTGCCCATTGCCTTGCCACTGAAGATACTTGAAGGCTAGAAAGAACAAATCATGAAAATAGATTTCTATCACCTTTGTTTACAGGAAAATATCATAGCTTACACAAACACTTGTGACAAGCAAACATCTTTCTCAGGGTATTCAGGTCATAAGATATTATCAATCTGGCTTTGTGTTTTTGAAACCTCATTCTAAACATGATGAGATTTATAATTTCCAACTGCTTCACATACATGCTTTTGCAAAAAATATCAAACAGTATAAGTAAATAAATTTTAAAGATCCAGTATATATTAAAACTTGACAAAAAGAAATAAGCAAATGCACTTGGCCGTAAGAATAAATCCAAAGAGTGAATACAGAGTTGTTAATATCATTTCATAGAAGCATTTTAATTAAACTGTGATGAGGTTCTGATTTTGTAAAAGTCATAATTTTATCCCCCAAAAAGTCTAAAGAATAAAAAACTCTCACTTTAAAGTTTTCAGCTGCTATGCTGCTACTAGGATCAAAACAATATATCTATAAACTATATAAATCGAAACTTACCCGTCATCCGTTTGTTCCATGTCATCCAGTTCCTTGTAGATTGCCGAAATTTCATCTTTTAAAACCTGCAAATTGTGAATACCAGTGATGTGATAACTCTTACCATTAAATTTAAATAACTCATTACAATGGTGCTTTTGGAAGTTTCCTTATTAAAAAAGCAGGCACATACAATACCTCTCATCATTACACGCTTAAAATTAACCATATAACTTAAAAGATAAAATCAACAATAAAAAATGGATATGGATATACTTGCATACAGTACATTAATTTAAAAATGACATTTGTACCATATAAAAATGCTGTAGCAACCAGGGGGCAGGATGGCCCAAAGCCCTTCCAGCAATTTTCAAAGTATAAAAATTAAAGTCACAAAAATGAAAACAATTCCCATTGTTCACATTTGTGATCCATAATCACTGACACCCGATTAAATCACTGTATGCTCTACCACATACATAAAAAAATGAATGATAAAATTTACCTTATCAAGGTGGCAAATCGTTTTGTTGGAGACAATGATGCTCCAAAATGACTTTTTAGAAAATTAACCCAGGATGATTTGTAATACCACAAATTTGTTAATGCACAACTTGGCCCACTAATAAAATAGTGTATATAAGTGGACCATGTACACAATTAAAACAACAGTGAGTTCAAGAACTCCAGTGGCAAAAGCATCCATT
This sequence comes from Chironex yamaguchii, assembly GCA_024741275.1. NCBI lineage: Eukaryota > Metazoa > Cnidaria > Cubozoa > Chirodropida > Chirodropidae > Chironex > Chironex yamaguchii. The sequence goes on from JANTCA010059979.1 coordinate 6,651, forward strand.
TTTACACTCTCTAAGCTGGTAAGTGGCAAGGAGGGATTGTGTTCAACATTTTTAGCCCCCTCCCCCCCAAAAAAACCCCAACAAAACAAACAAAAATCCACAAAAAACCCTGCTTGCTACGGCACTGAATAACATCTGTGCAATATTCTCTTAAAAAGCTCATTACCTGAATTTCTCTTAAGACCTCCTCTTTTCGCTTCTGAAGTTCCTCCAACAGATGTCTTTCTTTGGGAGAAAGTTCTTATTGAAAACAAAAGCAGGGAACAAATTGCAAGGTTAATCCTACCTCTTGAAAAGAAATCAGAAAGGGGGAGAGTAAGGAGAAAACATTTAAAAGTAGTAATATGTTACAATGTTATAACAAAGGACCATCCTCTAAACCCAGGCAAGCCCATAACCAAGATTTAAGAATACACTGAAAATGGCATTAAAATGGCATTAAAATGTGGAAGATATGAGAACAATTATATCTGGTTTTGTTGATTAATGTCATAACAGTTTTTGTAAACCCTGTACAGAAAAATTTCTTAACTAATAAAAATCAACAACACTTGCTTTAATTTCATATTATTCAGCTTAACGAAGCTTACATTGCTACGCCACGTTTTACAAGGCTGTTTCAGTATATTGATCCTTAGGTTTAATTTAGCTTCAGTTTGGTTAAAATTTCTTCAATAGAACTTTTTCCTTATGTAATTGACAAACCTGGTGCCTTCTACATTTAAAAATTTGCATATCCATTTGTCTACCTCTATGAGAAATATATGTCTATACAACACAAACATAACCAACACATATCAGATAAAATTTTCATTCCAATGTTCTATTTATGGATGTCAGCAGATGATACCAGATTACTAAGAAGTACACTAAAATATTGTATTGCATTATTTGCTTAGAATCTTCTGGAAATTAAATGATGAATATGAGACCCTGTTTAAATACTTTTTTATACACTACCATTGCAAGTCTACCTTTGAGGCCACTGGTAAGAGGCAATAAATAAACTGGTGCAACATCATCCCTGTAGGAAATTTTACTGTTTCTGTTTAAAATAAACAAAGTAAACAAGTAGTTCCTTTCACTTATCAAAGGAATAAACATTGTTGACCACATCTTACTGTTTGACAGGCGCTTTTAACATGGCGCTATAAAATGTGGAAATTTAGTACAATCCTTGCTGCCAGAGTTGTAAAATGACATTTCCAAATGTTCTACCCACAACATTTTCTGATATTTGCAATATGGAGTGTGCATTCCAGCTATGGATATCACACAAACCATACACGAACAAGAAAAACCACGTAAATAACAAATGGTAACAGTTACCAGTGACTTATAACTATCAACAAGGCTGCAATAAGAGAAGGTGCTCGACCAAAATTAATACAAGAATGAATTGCACTTGTTTAGGCTTTGCATGTTAACGGTTCCATCACTGAAAGATATACTGACCAGGAGTCTAATAACGATTTGTCTTCCTGGCATACTAATCTTCTCTAAGAGATACTTTGCACTGTCACATACAGGTGTTAACAATTCTTGTACCAATCTTCAATAAGGACCATCTTTCGAGCATCCAGTTTAGACAGTGATATCTGCTATAGCAGAGTAGTTGGTTGAAATTTCTGTTGTTCAATGTGGTAGTGTTTAGCTGGAAATGTCTGCTATACCATCACTAGCAATCATGTACACTAAAACTTAAAGCACCCACACTTCTTAAACTACATCTGATCTGATTTTTACTCACTAATACCAGCATAAATATCATCATAAAGAGCACCAACCTACCTCGATTTAAGCGATATTTCCCCCTTAGAACGGTCTAACTTTTAATGACGATGGAGCTACGATTGGCCTATTAAGCGTAATCTAAAGCCAATTTGTCATTAAATCCACTCCTTCAGCAAAACAAATTCAATGACTCATACGAGTCAGTCTCTTACCTCTCCTCCCTGTGCCTTGGTTCCCAGCCATTACCACAGACACAGAAGTCAGTATTTCGTTTCAATCCTAAAGACACTTTTCAGACACAATTAGGCACAATGAAATTGTAGGATACGGGGATTTTCGCTGACTTCCTACCAAGAACAAGTTCAACTATATACTGCAACGTTGCGGAATTACCCCTTAAACTATGTACTTGAAATTTCCTCCACAAGAGCTCTAATTAACGCCTTTGTCCAGCTTGTTTGTATCGCCATTCATAGCGGTAGTGGTAAAACAATTCTTTTTTCAGTATGTGCACTCATTAATTAGTTTGTTTTCTCAATGATTGCAATGTTTCTGATAACTCGAAAATCTGAAGTGCGTGAGTCAAGGTTTGGATATTTTTATCCCCCTACTGAAAAAGAGGCTATTTGAGAGCAGAAAAGTTATGTCACAGAAAAAAGTAAGTCTTGCTATTCTGTGGTTATGTGAACTACTGTTTGCTGACGATCTAGTAATAATGAAAGACAGCGAGGAGCAGCTACAGGAGAGAATGGTTATCTACAATTTTCGAACCAGGCATTTTTCCGTCCAAAATTTTTGTCAATAAATGTATACAACTTTTCAAGAGTATGGAACATTGTTAGTAAGTTGCCATTGTAGGGAACTCTGAAATTTTTAAAAATGAAGCGAGCATAATACGTAATAATATCAGTACAGTTGGGCAATTATCGCTTAAGTTTCATGCAGAAGAGTGAGAGACGGCTTATAGTGCTCATTACTACCATATTTATTGCGAATATTTTAACAGGCATCTCCCTCTGTAGGAGCGAATGGGCATTCAAAATAATATATTTTTGCATCATTATGTCGCTTTGGCCATTGGTGATGGAAAACAATTATCAAAATTATTCTATTTGTGGAAAAAAGGAGAAAGATGAAGAGTTAGGAATATATGGCATAATTGTTAATGGTCGTCGATAACTCAAAAAATACACATTTTGCTTTGAAAAATAACGATGTTTTTCAAACAGTGATAAGCAGCTAAAATGTGGTTAAGCATTAAGTTTAAGTCCGTCAAAGTTTCCGAATTTATTCATTCTGTTGTGACTTTTAAGCCACCACGAACGCTGATTCTATCTGTATTGCAAACAACGAACATATAAAGAGGAGACTCTCAAATATTAAACTCAATTACTCCATGAACACATCCAAAAATTGCGACTAAAATACAAAATCTGATTCCTTATTTAAAACTTTTGGATTTCTGTAGTCCAAATATATCAACCAATGAAATTAATAAAAGTTTCTTAATATGCTATTATTATTACACATGAGTCAGTTTTAAGTAATAATCGTACGATTTTACATAAGAGCCTCTGATTGAAAGCGAGATTACTATTGTTCAATTCATAGTCTCCGTGCAAAAGTGATGACCATGAATTTGTAGGATGGCTCAATCAAACATTATTTCCTAATTACAAGGTTGAATCAGACTCAAAATTAACTTAATTTACGTCGGAGAAGAACATGACCGAATTAAATACCAACACACTCAAAGTGAACTTACAGTGATAGATTCCATTACAGTTTTCGAACATATCCACTTAAAAGAAATGGTTACTAAAGTGTGTAAAAACGTATCACAACTATAACTGCATCTATATATCATCTATTCAGAAGACAGCATGCAATTAATAATCAGTGACCAAAGTGGAAGATATTCGGGAGGGAGGGGGAGTGTTTGTCTCTTATTAGCTAGCTTATCGGATACATGCCGCTCATAGTTACCAATTATTGTTTATTGGTAAGCACTTACAAAAAGTGACTGCGATATGTTTTATGGTAAGCCTTATCAAAGAAATTTTGGTGTTATATTTATACAGATACTCGGATATCAAAATTATACAAACAAGCAAATGATGAATTTCCTAAATAAGTGTATTTAATTATATAAATAAGTTTAATTAAGAAACGAGGAACAAGTATAGCAACGATAAACATAAGTGTATTTCTAGTCGAATTGTGTAAGTAATATCACTCCGGTCTCGGTGTCTAATGTACAAACGTCTCCTACAGCCATTGTTCATTCAAAGTAGTTTAATATGTACTTATTGCAGCTTATCATTTGAAAATCGTCAAATTATTCGTTTCTGCTCAAACTGTCTTACAATATGAAACAATTTCTAATCAAAGGAATATTAGAGGTATGTCACTGAGAATAGTACAGTGATTCCTATTGTCCAATCACAGTCAATAACGATAGTTGTAATCCAAACTGTTGTTTCCGGTCTGTCAGTATCTCGTTCTGCGTCCTCTTAACCAATCACGACTGCTATTTTATTTCTTTTGTCAAGTTGATCCTACTAAATTCACTTTCTTTGCCCGTTGCGTAAAGTAAGATGCGAGGAAATACAAAATAAAGAAGGGGTCTTACCGCAAAAAAATTTTTCCCCAGGTACACTCCGTGAACAGAAATGAACTGAGAAGCCTTATTACACTGAATTACAAATCCCAACATACGTCCTCATTGGGTAAGGATTGCAATTCATTACACACCTGCCAATTCATTCTTGGTATAACCTGCCATACTGCTGATTCATGTTAATTTCGGTCTTCTTCAAGCTTGTCCTCTTTTTACTGTAGTCTAAACACTCTACAAAATTGTCAAACTTTTCAATCGAGTGAACAGTTAATAACGATATAGGTTAGATATACCAGCAATTGAATGAAATTGGAAAAATAAGACAAAATTTGACAAGACAATGTTTGTTGAAATGTCGTGAAAGGGAGGTTTTCTTAGGAGAAGAAGAGACCATATCTTGTATTAAGAATCTATTAAATGTAAAGTGTACGCACTAAAAGTATGTAAAAGTCAGACTTTAAAAAGAAAAAACTTGTACGATCTTAATACATTTCAACGTACACTCAACTCTCGTTATTACGGACACCATCGGGACCAAAATATTGCGTGCGCAATAACGAGAGTTCTCCGTAGCGGGATGAGAAAAAAATCACTAAGTTATTGGTGGAAAATTATTAATCTTTTTTAATCAACAGGAATCATGCAATTTGATTAACAGAATTGTAGTTCTGTAATTTGTAATTTTTGTATTATTTTGTAGTTTGTAGTTTTTTTGCGGCCAGAAATACTTTTCATGTGTCGTCTTGTGTAATTGCTTTTTAAGTGCATGTGCTGCAACTTTAGGCTTGCAAATTCACTCGCTATTGTAACAAGACCACGCTGGATGAGGAACACTTCTATGTCTCTGACCGACCTCACAACATCGTGATAGCTCTTCAAGCTGGTGGTCGGAGTGACTTCATTTATATCAACATCAACATCATCATCATCATCATCATCATCATCATCATTGTCGTCATTATCATCCGAAATGACCACTTCCTCTTGCCCATTTGTCGCTAGAGAATCTAGCAGTTCCATTTCTTAAGATCGACACGTAATTAATAATGCAGTGCATTTAAGTAGTATCTCACAGTTATATACAGAATGTGTCCGTTCTATCGAGAGTCAAAGAATTAAAATGTTCAAACAGGAACACACGTAGTGTCCCCATTTCCGTAATAGCGAGAGTCAGTTATAATGGGAGCTACGTTCAGTCATTTCTTTGAATTTTTAGTCGAGGATTTTTTTTGTGCTCGTAATAGAGCGGTGTCTGTCATATCGGGGTGTCCGTAAGGCGAGAGCTGACTGTACTATAAAATATCGACCTTTCAAGTCCGATGCGATTGGAAACGCTTAAGCAATTTGTCTATGGGAACAAGTTGTGTAAGGGAATGAGGCGTTCAAAGTCTCCACTCTTGCCATTGTGGTCCACAAAACCAACATAAAGAATTTAATCAATGTAGCGAGAATGGTTTAACAGGTCTTGTCGCTTATGCTCTCTTTAGATCTTAAGTCCCGGACCTCAAGTCTTCCATGCTCCATGCACTAAAGATAGACTGCATTCAACGAGCACTGGGAGAAAGGTAACCGTGGTTCATGAAAATTTGTGTGTAAATTGTTTGTGTTAGTGTATACTAAAGCTTTTCAACTAGAATTGAAAGGTATTCTTTTCTTATTTCCATATTGTTATTCTGAAAATATGACTTACAAAAGAGCGTTGACAGCTCACGCCGTCTGTTAACCTTGAAGCAAACATGAAATAAAGATTTTTCACTTTCTTTACTTTCCGGGCAACATCGCGGTTTAAAATTGCCAAGGGGCTAACTTAAATCAATGGCAGCGGTGAACGCTATCACTAAGGTCACAAATGCCTCGTATGATATGAAGCAAAGTTCAGTGCTCCCAAAAGCGCCTACGAATAAGAGAAAGGATAATGAAGTGGATTGCATAATTTATATTACTAAATGTGCTACAATTCGATTCTCAAAGCATGGAAATGTCACTTTATGGATTGACTCATTGAAGACTAGAGCATATGGTTTTGGGCAGAAAGAAAACCAGTCATTATCAAACTAAACATATTTTTTCAGTTTCGTTTAAGATGCATCAGTAAGTCGTATATGAAACACAAAGCAAGTTTGTATCCAAACCAGTTTATTTGATCAAAATGGCACAATCAATGCAGTGTTAGAGAGAACCAGCCATTTGAGGATCAGACGAAGATTTGACTATCGTTTACTTCTTCAACTTCGATAACGTTATTAATGATTATGGTTTAGGGCCATTTTCTAGCTGAGAATCACGACATTTGAATTTGATTTCTGTGACAATTTCTCAAATAAATTCAATTGTTTTGGTATATGTTTGAATGGGGTAATCGTTAAAATAAAAATCGTTGCTAAAAGATTCACAAACGTGAGAAGGAACAAAGAATTTCAGGATGTTTGCAATAAATTTAGTAAACCATGTAACCTATTTAGCAAATGAAAGCTCTCGAGAAACACATTTGATGAGTTCATCGAAAAATTTGGTCCACCCATTTGCAGTGTCGCTATGCGAACGTTTTGAACAGCGGTCATAAGTCGATATACAAAGCAAATATGCGTAGCAAGCGATGAAAGACCACGAGTTTGCAGCACATTCTTTTATCGCCCACATAAAAAAATTGAAACAACTGCCCTATTTCGTATGAGGTCTAGGGTAGTCAAGCTCCATAACTTAAGTGTTTAAATATGGTGCAAGTGCAAGCCTTACTTTTTCTTTAGATGGGCCGCCTCAAAGCACGGCATCGTCCGTGGAGAAAATGTCATGACATCTGGGCTTGCCGTACTTATATGTAAGATCGGCTCAAATCTCCTCTTCAACAACCTTTTGACCTATACCTGCAAACTTCATGTCGCGCTTGCAAGCAGCATTACTAATTCAACAATATGTTCTAATTTTATGTTCTTACAAACGTAACTGTTTTTGACATCACTTCTGTCTGTTACACTTTTTTTTACTTATTAGTTCCCAGGATTGTGCACCATCTATTACTGCTAGCAGAGCTACAAGATTGAAAAATCATTTAAAGGCACGAAAGGAATTTGTTTTGCCTTGAGAGATAATTTATAGTCCAAGAGACACTTCATACCGAAGTAATTGCTTTGCGTGTATTTTATGGTCTGTTCTAGTCACCTATGATATTTGTACGTTACTACTTCTACTGTCATTGAATTGATGTACATTTATTGTTCTACTCCATAGAGATTTCCCAGTTGTGTTGTACAGGTTCCAGGTTGTTGCGAAGGCCAGGGAATCCAATTCTAATAAACTATACTTTTAGTTCAGAAGAAGTAATCAGAAGACTCTAATGTAAGCTGGGCAGGTTTTTTACCAAGAGACTTTGAAATCACTAGACTCAACATTCAATCTTTGACTTGATCTATTTGATTTGATGATTATCAAATTTATAGCAATATTCATACACGAAAAAGTATTACAATTACTTGACAAAGGAAAAGTATTTTGATATCAAACTCTTATGAATGATACATAGTAAATCATATTTCACCTTATGACATCACAATTTTAGAATTAGGTAATAACATCTAAATTTTAATATGGCTGGGACATGCAGGAATGTTTATTTCACAACACAGGTCACATAATATGGACGCTTCAAGCGTTTGAAACACAGCTGTGTTTCATAACTTCTGATCATTCCTTTGCATTGTTAGCAATAAAGGTAATTTTTCTCTACGTTCTAACGTTCCTTAGGTCTAACTTTTTAAAACTTAAGATCACAGTTGACTAGTATGCATTCTAAGCTGTTTTTGTCCTAGATTCAAGTTAAATCTGAAGTGCTTAAAACTCGCAATCGTGTTTAAGTCATTTTTTTAATTTTCAAAATTCATTTGTTAGTCCAAATGGTTAAGTTTTACTTGTGAACTTTCAAGACCATTTCAAAAGATGAAGAATGGTTTCACATTTTGGTAGTCAAAATACTACCAAAATGTGAAAGATTATCATCCATTACTGATGATGTATTAGATCAAAGTAATCATCATTATTAGCAGTGGCAGTAATAGTTAATGCCATTATTGACCTGTTATAACGCAAATTCTAATTTGGTTCATGATTTGAAGTTTTCTCATTCAAGGTATCCAACAAATATGATTTCAAGCATATTTGTTGGATACCTTGAATGCCCTAACCCTACAACATTGCCAGGCGTGCCATGAAAAACTAGCCTGAAAGTGGATCAGACACAGTGAACAGGAACACGAAAGTCCCTGCAGATCAATGAGGCTATTTTGAATCAGTTTTGAACAACCTGTGCGTGAAAAAATCAAAAGTAAGGAAAGAAGGAGTGTGAAGTTTGAGTTGTAATAATCCACTCATAGACAATGCCCTAAACAAGACTGTTCGGTAGCCTATTATGATACTGGAAGCTGAAAATTTTCAGTTTATTTTCCTATCGTTTTACTTGCACGTCGAGCAAATTATGTAAAAAAGTCTCCACTCTGATTGGTTAAGTCGAGTAGGATGGGATTCACCGCTTATTTCATGGTAATGGCCTGCTCCTTCGCAGAATCCGTCTTATATTTCAATGAAAGAAAATTGTTTGCAAACACAAATAGTAAGGGATGACTTGTGACAGAAGTTAATGGAAAATTTTGTAAAAAATTTAAAACAAATTGCACAAGGCTTGATAAAATTTCAACTTTAAAATTTATGATTTATGAGCAAACATTTATTCTAGGCAAATAGTATTATAATTGAAAAAAATGATTTCCCTAAAATCCCTGGGTATTCACTGAATACCTTGCATACCAGGACGCTATGCCACTGCATACTAGTCCGACGGCACTGTTGGAATTCTAATCTGTTGGAAGAATAGAAGCCCTGGCATTCATAGTCAGGCTTTATCCTCTATAGCTAGCGCAAATCAAGGCAATAATCAAAGCAAATAAGTGGTAAAAAGTTCTGCTAATTTCCAGCTACCAAATGACTTCTTTACCAAACAGTAGGCGACATCATACAACAGTAATTGACAGAACAACAAAAGAACGTTTGGAGAAGTCTCATCAAACTCTAGTACTACAGTAATCCCCAGAAAATGCAATAAGTAGTCTAAACCATGGAACGGATTCAACACACCTGCCAAATACAAAAACTGGTTTTAAAAATATTACACTAAAAACAAAACCTAAACAAACGAGAATAATACAATGGCAAATACCTGAAAAGAGTACATTAATAATATTATTGCTTTTGTGTACTTTAGTATGTAGAGTGTGCAAAAATTGTGAAGTTAAATATGGCACAACGACTGCCCATATTCAAACAGGCACTAAAATTATGTGAATCAGTTAAACTAAAGGCCTATCTTATAGCACATTGTTGTCAACTGTGCAGTTAAATTGTGTTTAAGAAGTAGGTGTACAGTGATTATCCCATTTGTAATGGAATATTGCACAGGATATGCAGAATTGGCCTTAAAGATAGCATTAGTCTGATTTGGGGAACATATTTCTCGTTGTGGAAGCTAATGTAGCCGGAAATGATAAGTCTATTTCATGTGGAGATCCGTTTTTTGATATCCAACATTGTTGAAATTCAGAAGTCGTAGCAAAATTGCCGAGCTGCCAATCCTCTCATAAGCTTGACAACTATTTTTGTTAAAAAGGGACACCATTTTTCTATCTATCTATCTGTCTATCTATCTATTATCTATCTATCTATCTATCTATCTATCTATCTATCTATCTATCTATCTATCTATCTATCTATC
>JANTCA010059990.1:0-12068 GCA_024741275.1 Chironex yamaguchii
ATAGATAGATAGATATATGTATATATATATAGTAGGTTTGGTTTTCTAAGAACTGTTTTCTTGTTTGGTCCTTTACTCTCTCTTCTTTGGGCTTGTTATGTTTTCTGTTTATCTGTTTTAAGCTGCAGGCTTGTTGCTATTTGTTATAAAAGATGATGAGCAAATTCGCACTTCCATTAACAGTCACTCACATGTATTAAAATGACGTCCACATGGCAAAGAATTCCTCCCTGGTGCTAAATTGCATGCTGTGATTATACATATACAGACAACAAGTTGACCGCTGTGTGTGAAGTATAAGCTCACCACCGTTACAGCTTTATATATCTCCACTGGAAGCCTTGTAATCAATACATAAAGCTAGACTTTATGTATAAAAACTTGTCGAGTACGTGACGTTAATAACGACCACTGTGGTGTTAAGACTAAATTGGTAGCAAACTCTTCTGTTGCGACAAAAGGCAACCACTCCCTGTTTACCAAACTATGTGAACGCTGAAATATTGTAAAGTGAATAGAATAAAGATCAGGATGGCTTTCGTTGCAATAACGGATATCTTCTGTACATTCAATCGATCACTATATATAACCAAACAAAATCAAGGAAGGGTGGACTGAATTCACAGGAAATGAATTCCGCGTACTGTCCACTTAATTTTCAACTCTATCATATTTGTTATATGCATAAAGGAGCTTATCACTTAACAACTGTTTCAATACAGCCAACAGCTCAACCAATCCAATTTTAATTGCGAAATGTTTGCAATGTAATTAATCAACGTAAGAAGCTGGAGTTTTTTGTTTGGGTTATTCAACCGATTACCAAAATAAATCTTACAATAATGCTCCATCTGAGATGACCTATACTAAAACTTATTAAGGCATAGAGCAAGAAGAATAAAAGTGAAATTCATTTTGGGGTCAAGCGGCGGACGTCCTAGGGTTATGAAGGCTGTTAGCCTGAACCAACAGTCCTTACTTGATGATGCAAGGAAGGTACGAAAATGGAGCATACTGTAAATCCTCGAATCATCCCCTTAGGGGCTTATTGATTTTTGATATTCTTGGATGGGGGCTTATTCGAGGGAGGGGCTTATTCGAGGGAGGGGCTTATTCGAGGGAGGGGTATATTTGAGGGGGAGCCTTATAAAATTATCTGAATCATGCCACATAAAAAAGCTCATTATTAAATTTTCTCAAATTTTCAAAGTTTTCCAAATATGATTTAGTCTGTAATGTCAATTTCCTCATCTTCCGCATCCTCGTCCAGGATCAAGAATTCTAAACATGCTTCTTGCATGTCAGATTCATCAGGAATAAAAGGGTTGCTTTCTTTGCCTTCACGCAATGCTAGCTAGGCTTTTAACATTTCTCGCCCAGCACTACGGAGAACAAGAGCCATGCCCAGATGTCGGTGACAAAACTTCTGGAAAAACAAAATCTTTTGGAACTCGCTGTACGTAATGAAAAAGACCTCGTATATATTAGTAGGAATTCCTTCATGACCATTAATCAATTATAACCAAATGAATGAATTTAATGTGGTAACTTAATAAAACACCATACGAACCTCAGATGGCTATCATCAACAAGTAAGCAGTGAGTGCTTACTCGAGGGGGGCTTATTAACAATTTGGAGTTCTAAGGTGGAGGCTTATTCGAGGGGGGTTGAGTGGGGGGACATTCGAGCATTTACGGTATATGCATGGGCATTTCTTTCTTAGAACTTCCATATGCGCGAATGTCTGTGACTTTAAATATCGCAAATCTGTGTATGAGAAGTTTTTGTCTCCAAGAGTGAGGTACATCAAGCTACATTTAATTGATTTAGCAATCATACACTGTTTTGAATCATCCTTGCAGAAGATCCAAGCCACTTATGTTTCTTCAGTACATACTCGTCATACGTTTTACTGAAAACAGTTGTATTTTGCATCTTAAGACATCAAATGCATATACAATCGCATTTTGAACCTGACCCCTACAAAATTGCCAAAAGCTAACCTCACCTTATTTGAGTCACCGTGTTTTTTCTTTACATTGTATTTACCTTTAAATGCCATGCAACAGGTTTTTCTGTGATATAAGACTTACCGGTTAGCTTTAAAATCAAAATGTCTTGGCAACAGTTTTTGAAGAGTCTTGTAATATATTCCAACCACGACCGCACTTCCTGTATCGTCTGTAAAGTGAATGGTTTCATAAAACGTTAAGTCCTTCGACTTAATCCTTTATGCAAGAAATATGACAATTAGAACGCTGTAAATAACTAAATAAATAAAAGAAGTACAACAAGACAAACAACTAAATAAACAGAAGGCGTAAAACAAGATAAACAACTAAATAAACAGAACAAGTACGACAAGATAAACAACTAAATAAAAAGAACAAGTAGAACAAGACAAACACCTAAATAAACAGAAGAAGTAGAACATAATAAAACAACTAAATAAATATAAAGACACAAAAAACCGACAAAATAGGTCTTTACGTCCACACTTTCGAACAAGAAATAACTGCTAACTACCCTTTCGTTGTAGCATAAGGATTTGTTGGTAATAAGAAAATTAGGGCAGGGGGCAAACCTCGGTTTGGTAACTGCACTTCTTTCTATCTCAAAATAAAAGCAACCCTGTAATCAACCTCTACGATATCATTCTCCCAGGGTATAGCACATGACGTATCAATAGCAACAACGACTTTTTACAACGCCAGATTTATTCTTTTGCACGCTGCATTCATTATTGTCAACCTCTCTTAAATTCTTTTTCCGTAATAGCATATTGTTTCTTCCGATCCATTTTCGACTGTTTCAATTATTCCATCTATATTGTTTCTATCTCATCTCATATATAGTGTCTCATCTACATTCCAAGATAACTATTATCTAAATTCTTCTTTATTACTTTCACTATTCCGAATGGCAACCTACCAAAGCTCCACAATTTTAATCAGTGTCCACCTTGCTTCTTTAGATCCGTTCTTACGTGCCACAGGTCCCTGCTTTCAATTTTATCTATACTCTAAACACTTTAATCCACCACTGTTGAACTACTTACCCTCCTTTCTACCTTGAGCACTCCCTCATCCTCTTATCATCTTTTTCTTTCTGCTTCACTCCTGTACATCTCTATTTCCTACCTTTTCTTTTTATTTTATTTTCTCCTCTTGCCTTCTCTTCCTCTGTCCTCCACTGCCTCTTTACAATATCTTCTTTCAATTTGAATATGCTTTCTTATACATCCTTTTTCATTTACCTCCTTTCTCCATTAAACCAAGTTTTAAACATTCTCTTTACCTCGCTTACCCACATCTTTTCAATCGTTTGTTCCTCAGCAAACACACTATCTTAAAGTACTCCTCTCAACATTTTAGGCAATGCACAGACAAAGCTCCTTTCAATTTCAAGTGCTATTTTCCTGTTGAGCAATATTCAGCAGAGGTTCTTACCTTCTGATGAATTGGCCAATGGCAAAGAAATTTTGACAACTCGGACATTTTCATCACTTATTGACATTTCCATTTGTTTACTACTACCTTGTTTGTACTCTCCTTGGATCTTGAGGACTAAAATAAACAAAACAAAGACCAAGGTCATAAATATTATGTACCAAAACAAAAACAATGCAATATATATCTAATAAATAATACCCCAATTTAACATTTTAAATTTAAAAGCAATACAGGAAGTATTCATTTTCTCCTGACTTCCCCAGCATTTGTTAAAAACAGATATTTTGTTGATACGATGTCCAACGCCCTTCATGTGTATGCTAATCAAAAAGGATGAGTGCGTACACAGTATCACAGTCATAATAATTGACAGTGTGATATCTAAGTACGCAAGTTTCACAATTCCAGACAAAATGCGCATTTCGCCAGAATTTGTTACTGTAACTAGTTAGGTCATTTCCAAACTTTGCAATGCAATCTAAGCACGCCCTTGGCTCAAAAAATACATTGGGTAAACTGGAGAAATTTATTTAACTTCCTCCCCAAATCATTCAGAATGAAATGAAAACTACTCTAGTCCTTTACTTCATTTCCCTCGACTGCACTTTCCCACGAGTCCCCTTCCACTGACTCCACTGCCGTCTACTCCGCAAACCTCGACTGTACGTCCCCTCCCTTCACTTCCCTCAAATAAGATTCTTACATTTTTCAAACTCTTACGTCTCATGTGTAACTAAGGCCTTGTAGGTCGAAAATTCGTGAATGCTTGCTTCTGTTCTTTAAAACTTACCAAAATTTCATATTTCATTTGCATATACTAGCTAACGACACCACAATACTCTACTTCAGGTAATGCAAACTTGCATCACTGCCCTCTAATACACTGCGAAGACTTGAAAGGCTTTGTCCTTACAGTGTGACAGTCACTAGTACAGAGATGTAATTTGCTCTAATTGCCTTGTTAAACATGTATTCACGAGATCACTCGAGTAAACTGAGAGAACAATTAAATACAGAAGTATACAATAAAATACAGAATACATATACATATACAAAAACATAAACATAAACATATACATATACATATAACTATACATGGAAGAGCACTTACCAAGATTTTTCGAAACTATTTCCATTGGAGGTTTTTGCTTGGTTTTCTCCCATTCTTCCATGAATTTGTTCGAGTATGTCTCCATTAGTTCCATGGCTTCGACTGAACCATTCATATCCTAAACCCAAAGAGGAAGAAAACGGCGCATGTAAACATTTATCGCTCAAGCCTTTGATCACCCACTCCCGCGATCGACTTTTACTATCAGTAAAGGAATCATACACTTGTGACGTCCCAAAAAATCGTAATTTTAGATCTCCCTGCCCTTTCTGTCCAAATTTGTCTTTAAATTACAACCCACCAACAACAGCATTGACACCTCTCTCTTCCTCAACTTCTATCAATGCACTTTTTAGACGCACCTCAAACGTATTGGTGACTGGCGTCCAGAACTGCAGAAAAACCCCTCCCCCTCTTCCAACTCCTCAAAAGATCTTAAATTCGTTGTACCCCCTACCCCCTCTTTGCCAAGGTCATAAATGTATGGTCTCAATCACTCCCTAAACAAATAATTTCACGGGTACTGGCTCCTCTAAGTAAAAATTCTTCGTCAGTCATTTGGTACCTAGCCGATATCATCAGTCTCGTGTCACTCGAGAGCAGCGTCCACGCTCCAAAGGTTACTGCCATAACTTTACTTTTGTTTATTACACAAGATCACCCTGTCTACTTCCTTTATACAACGAGTCAACCTCACCAATCCGAGGGAAACTGGATAGGACGAAACCGTTTGGAAGCCATCACATGAGCTAGCAAGAGACTACAAATATTAAGGTTAAGAGCACTAATGCCTGTTTAGTTAAAAATAGTTGACCGAAATGGATTTGTCCCGCATGATTAAAAACTGCTGCATAATATACATTGTGCTGTATATTATATGAAATTGAAGTAGACTATTAGCTAAGCCTAAACACGAAAAATAATAGCAACATTGGGTGACCGTACAAACAGAAATATAATTCACGGCAAATTACCACAACAACCTATGTCAAAGACAACTTCGCGCTTTCGGTCACCGGCTCAGAAATAATGATAATCGCTAGCGAAATTTGAACTCTCTGTAGCAACCGTTGGCAAACGTCGAAGAGGAAGACCAAGGCTCACCTACGTCCGACACATTTGTAACCTAACGTCGACTAGATGCGCAAAACCGGCGAAAGACCGGGAAAAGTGGCGAGATTGTGTGGTCGGGGCTGTACGATTAAACGTCTTCCCATCAACAGAAAGAAGGCAAATTCCCAATATGAACTTTCACTTAAGTTATCTAAAACAAATAAAGAAACACGGAAGCATCGAACAAAAACAATTACAAACATACCTTTTGTAATTCCACCCAAGCGTCATGATTTCGTTTATCAAGCAAATTACTGGCCACATTGACAAATGTCTGGCAAAAACAGAACGAGCGAAAATCATTTTCTTTCTCGGGTCAAACGTATCAATTTTAGAAAAACCAGCATTGCAATTAATTGCAACAAACAAAATACGACATCCAAATCCGTAACATTTCTGAGTTTTGGGACAATTAAAGCCACGAGTAGCATTCACAATGGAAATTCCGTAAGAAGATCTATCCAGGCAGGCCGATTTCCACATAGGGTTATTTCATCTTTATGCTAAATCTACTATTTTGATACCATTAAAAGTTTTTTGTAGGTATTGCTTCCAATGCTGAAAATGGAGTTATAAGTCATGCCATTCTCGTTTGGACGAACACAAACTGCTTTCCAAGTAGAAGAATATATTATTTCATTGCTCAAAGAGAGGTGTTCGAACTGTGGTTTTCTGGGAGGACGCATGTTGAGAAATCACATCTTCTATAGCAGCTTTCAAGGATAAAATTATGGAACACCTCATTTCTGTCAATGACGATGCAAGTACCAAGTGGGATGGAGCAAGTGACAAAAGGGTACAGGTATAATCCATGGTACATACACAACAAGAGCATAAATAATAGCCCATTCGTGAATTATAGATCTATCAGAACACACGAATATCACAATTCAAGTATGCTAAAGATTTTAAAATAGGGGGGCGAGGGGCCATCAATAAACTGATAGTGTACTTTTATACTGTCTGTTTTCATCGATGTTTTGCTTTGTAAAAATTTGGAGGAATTTGAATGCCAAACAAACAAATGTGATAACCGCATTCAACAAATGAACAGCTAGTCGTCAAGCCATGAAGAAAGTCTTTTAAAGCATTAGGAAAAAATTGAATATAAAATGAACAAGAAACATATCCATTCGATTTTAGGTCTATGTCATGCTTTAAGAGCTTATGTCGGCTTGTGGTTAATGCCATCTGAGCTGTCGAAAAACGAGTTAAGACAACTAAGTGTGAAAATAAACCTTAATGTATAATATGCCTTATTGTGCAATAAGAATTTGAAATCACCAAAGAATAAAAACACAAACAATAAATACGTGCCAAAGATAAGTCACATATGGCTTAAAACAAAATAAGCACTAGACCTAATGGCGACTATACAATTGTTTCAGGTCATAAAAGTAATTTCGGAAAAAATGAAAACCATTCATCTGCGAGTAAGAACTCGCCAACGTTTGCCTTGAAGCTGGCATCTTACGCGAATTCAAATATACTTGATACCAGAGTTTTACTGCAAATGCGCTGGTATTATTTGAAGCCCCTGAAAAAGGGATGTAACAGCAAGAGACATTGGTCAAAAAGGTCTTGAATTTACACGTGTCCCTAGTTCAACCAGCTTTAAAAGTGCGATAATTCAGTCTCGCAGCCAATATATCGGCATGTCATTTGTGTGATATCTTGCCATTGCTACTATAGCCTCCAATACAATACAGCTTAGGATTACGATAGAATTAGCTTGAACTCTCCTTATTAAGATTCTCTGACACTATCAAACAAGTTTCACTTTGTACTTCTGATTTATTCGAGAGAAAGTAACCCAAGTCAACGTCGAACAAACAGCTATGAATGGATATTGAGTATTGGATACTGCACTATTTCAATGAAAGACCGAGAACCCTTCGACCATTCCCTTTGGCTTAGTCAATATGGCTTCAGGTTTGCAGACGACAGATTCATGTTTGAAGCTCAGTGTCGCTAACTTTAACTGACATTCTCTTTGTTGATTAGGGTGTGCAAGTTGTCAACCCCATCGTAACACAAAAGAGGACGTAATGTATCAAATGCTTACTGTATTAGTATGGGGTGCCATAACAGCACATCACGTGACTTTCCACGCCGTTAACCATACTGTTAGTTTGGTCTATTAAAAGCAACATGTCTCGCTGTTGACTGGCTACATGACACCATTGACTATGAGGTTAACAAAAATGGCTGCTTTGCAGTAATTTTGTATTCCAGAAGTTCAACGGTATAACGAGAGAACCTTTCAAATGCTATAATGCTGGTCGTCCATGCATTAACCAGCTTAGTTTAAATAAAGCACCAATGCATACTGAAAAATATATTTTCAAAGAAAAATATCACAACTAAAACATGATTGGAGTATCATCTACATTGCCACGAATTCGTGGCGGACCTTTAAAAAATCACAGTTGCCTTTATTCGTCACGCTTGACCCAGCGACAATTGACCTTCAACAAGAATTCCTACCTGTTGCACGCACTGTCACTCCCAAACCAATAAACAATCAAGGTAACTACACGCAGCTGCCTACCTCCAAATTGCTGAAAGATCTCTTCTGATACCGCAGTTTGTTCAAAGGGTTGACTACCGCTCTTTGGGCCTCCAAGGCTGTCGCCAGCTTGAGAGATTTTCGTTTTACGTTATTCTCATTAGTCAAATGAAAGGAATACATCAGTAGCCCACGCAGTAAATCGGACTCGGTAACTGTGCCATCGGTATAGTTTTGAATCTAGAAAGTTATAATAGGTTTACTGCTTTTAAAGTCTTGCTAAAAGATTTGAGATTACATGGTACAAGAACTTATCTATACTTATACGTAAACGTTATCATCGCATACCTAGAATGAGAAGTACTTTGATCTTCATATATACATACTCTGTTGGACACCAATCAAAAATTACAGAAGGATCACTCTATTCTTAAAGAAAAGGGTTGGACAGGAATGAAAGTACCCCTCAATACACCAGAAAATACATTAGTTGTCAAGTATCAATAAATGTTAATAGATTACAAAGAATATTTTACCATAGAAGAACAAACATCTTAACACTCATTTATCCTTCGTAGAAACTAGCACAACAGAAAGCGACTAAACATCCTACAAATAAACCGTATACTAGCATACCAGCGTGCAATACGTTCTATTTGGTATAACACGTCCAATGCCAATAATGCCAATAATAATTCGAATGCAAATAATACCAGGACTTTTGAAATTAAATTTTAAATTTTATCAAATAAGTATTTAAATTTGTTAACTGATACTGTTACGTCAAGCTAATAGGCAAACTGTCAGTGATTACTCCCATACGATAGAGAGCACTTAAATACATCTTAGGTTGCCTACCACTGCAAGGTTGCATCAATTGTGACAAAGTACATTACAACATTAAAAGAGAATCAACGTCGAAATAGTACATCAAAACAACGTACGAGAAGTTTCATAGCAGAATCCCTTGAGAGTGGAGGTGATGTCATTAGAGCAGTGGATGAATGGAGTTTAGTCGATGTTCCTGGACTTGTAAGATCTAGGGGGAAAAACGACATACTATGAAATTCAATACACTTCTGGCACTTTTTGGCAAGGCAAAATCTTTTACGGTTTATTATATAAAATTGTAAGATATATGAGCCAAAACTGATATTGAGGACTAAAATACCTGATTTTCAACCAAACATATAACGTTGGCCTCCATCTAGCTCCTGTCCTAAAAGCAACACAATCTTTCACAAGAACAAGTATTTTTCGGCTGAAGCTGAAAGCCTATGTTTTTTATTGGCTATATTAGGCTAATACTGCTCATAACACAATCCATTTACGAGGGGTATCTAGTTCTAAATTTGTACAAAAATACTAGCGTTTCCGTCTTGTCAAATTTGAACTCAGCAACCTCTAGAAATAAAAACACCAACAATGCAAGTGTAAATTTAGGTGTAAAGTGATCATGAATAATGTTGAAATTTGACGTCGACTAGTAACAGAAAAAATATTTTTACCTGAAGACAGAAGGTACAAACACCAGACAGCTGACAACGGTTTGCAATTAATAAAAATACCAGGCACGTTAAAAAGATCTATCCGTCAATATCACATACCTCCAGACGTTGTCACGGGACCAAGTGTTGTAGTTGGTAATTTAGTAGTGGTTGGACTCCAGACGCATTTGAATCCATTTCCTAAATATCCTTCTTCACAAGTACACTTGTAAGATCCGTAAGTATTCGTACATAGGGCATTGATGTGACAGACATCAGGTTCATCATCTGCCGGTGTTGAACTCACAGCATCCATTCCACTGCCACTTTGAAATAAACCAGGTGATAGACCCTCCCGGCATTCATCGATATCTGGAAAAGAAAGAAATTGGTTTGCGAATTCGGGAAATTTTGATGTAGGAGGGAGACGCTACTGGTCAAAATAGAAGAAAATAAGTGCAAGGTCACATAACGTAACCGAAAACAGGATACACGTTTCCGCAGAGAAAAGCCTGCAGGTCAAGAAGATAAATACAACGTGCCTGTACAGAAAAGATAGCAGACAAGATGATATGTCCGAACTAGGAATCCGAACTTGTCCATTCAGAAACGGCAATATGTCCTAACAGGAAAGAAAATGTGTCCGCACAGAAAAGATGATACGATGATAAGTTTGACTTTATGTCTCTTTCTCAAAGAACTGTCAGCTTAGCTGTTAGCTTTAACAGAACAATACGTTTTCCATGTAGCACCGCTGTTGTAAATAATAGGTGTCATATAATTCAAAATAAATAAAGACAGTTTACCTCTACAAAGAGGATACAGTCTGTTCCACAGACCAGAGCTTGTACATGTAAGCGACCTGGATCCCAGTAGTTTAAATCCTTTGGCACAAGAAATTCGAACCGACTCTCTTTCCAGGAATATTGCCTTATTTGGACTAACTATACTGTTCTCCAGTGCATTGAACAGACAGATTGCTAATAAATAAAATATCGTAAAAAGGTTAAGGTCGCATAATTTCAAGACAATAACCCAATAGAACGATATTTTGTATTGGAACTACCACCTAAGATTCCTGAATCAAGGTTAGTATAAATATATTCTCAAAAAAACAAACATCGCAAAGTAAAATAAAATAAAATAAAATAATGCCTTTGCTATGAAAAACAGTCAGGTAGTAACTTTTGACTACAAGGCCTCGTTCATAGATATGACACAGAAGCCGCGAGTCAGAAACTTCCGGATGAATCCATTCCCTAGCCGAAAGGGCATTAAAGTTACAGGTTTTGTATTTGACTCAGTACGATCACTCTCGCAGGGCTACAACCTTATAAGCTTAATATACGCGAATGGGTCTTCAATTTGACAAAAACCAGCCAATTAGAGCAGCAATTCCAGACATCACGGAGCTTAAGAACTTTTTCCGATAAAAAATTTTACGTGTTGTGTTTTTCACTTTAAATTTTCATCTGAAAGTAGTATGAAAATAAAGAGACCCTTGACCATTGGCTGTTTTGAAGTTGGAAGGATTTTGCTTCGCCACCTGCCGAACACGACAAAGTCATTTCATAAACCGTGTGTTCATATCTTTTAACGTATTTACGCCTCGTATATGGACGACAAAAATTGCAAGGTTATAACTTTTGGGGAGGTAAAATACCCAAACGCGAACGTCCGCCATACAAGGGCAAGTCATGCTTAAAACAATTTTATGGCATTATGTAAATGAAGCTCGCCAAGAGTTAAACTAGTACGTCTAGTCATGCAACTTTGCAGAGAAAACGGAAAGCATCACATGTATCAAAGGCACTGTCTGCAGTGGATGACACGTGTATTCAACATATTGACTCGATAGGGAATTAATAAACGTTTAATAGATCAAAGTAAGCATTCAAAATGTTAAATACCTGTTACTTCGATTGATAGTTCTGCCTTTGCAATTCCTGAAGCACTGGTTGCTTCGCAGATATAAATACCCACATCCATTTTGGTTGCTCGATGAATTCGGAGTTCGCCCTCAGGTGAACTGAGTATTGTCCGTTTGGATGATGATCCTTGTGGTAATTTGTACCATTTGACGGTTGGTGTTGGGTCACCTGTCGCCTTGCAACGTACAGAAACTGTTTGATTTACCAAAATACTCTCACGCTTGGAACTAATCGTTATTTTTGGTGGTACTAAAACGAAGTGATAAGGAGCCGTAAATTATGGAAGGCAAAATTTAGTTTAACATTTGCTCCGATACTCCTTGAAGAGTTATAAAGTAAATATTAACCAGATGAGCCATGGACAAGTAAAAGTGGCCGCCTCAACCTACAGGCAAAATCTTAAAGGCACTTCCTCTCGTTATTGACGGAATTAGATAAAACTGGATAGCTAGATCACTTGTTGG
>JANTCA010060001.1:0-12190 GCA_024741275.1 Chironex yamaguchii
TACATATCTTAATTAGGCATTCTTGATTAACAATAGTTTTATAAGGACCACAGGTTATGTTATGTTTGGTTATGACAACTATGCCTCACTACTGCAAATTGTACCTTTCCTAATGAGCAAAACAGCTGGTAATGGTCCTTATATTTACTGGTAGATTATGTTTTCCACCTGGTATATCTATTGCAACTAGAATATGGCATTCACTCCCAATCGTACAGCCCTGCTATTGGGTGTCTGTCAATTGGCATGTATACTTCAGAAGTGGCATGTGTTTTGTGCCTTCAAATGCATCCATTTATCATATTTTTGTATTAGTTCTATGGTTATGAGGACTTATTTATGGAGAGTCCTGTTCATTTATAATGTTTTATAAAATAAAATTTATTATATTTATGATGTGGATTACTTTGAGTATCTTTCATTATAGGACATGAAATGTGTTGGAATTCAGTAAGTATCAAGAGATCTATTTGCTTATTTATTGAGATGCTATTTTTTATCTTGCGTCTTGACCATTATATGTTTTGTAGGTAAGAAACATTGTAAGAATGAAGTCTGCTCTGTGTTGTATTAATTTCTGTAGGGTTTAAATAGCGCAAAAACTGTTGACAGACTTGTTTACTAACCAATTGATTTCAAGTAGTTCTTATACAGAACCTTCAAATAGAAAAATTCGTGTATCAGCTGCTAATGTGGAAAACAAAATAGAGAAATAGAGTATTCAGTTTGGATGACACGTTTTGAGGTGCAGAAATAGTTACAATCTGAATTCCATTTTCAGCAATCAAAAAGCACCACGTTGTCATCATGAACAAAATAAACATCGCTTATCGATGTAGAAATACCGTATAAGCTGTATTTAGCTCCTCTCTTATCTTATGTAATATTGTGGCTGTAGAGGGTAGGAGACCATTGTACTTCAAGGCTGTGAAATTTCTTTTCTGTGTCTTTCAAATGTCACAGAATACATAAAAGGTCTTTCAAAATAGTAGTGGAGGTCACTGAAGATATTAAGTCATCATGTTAACATTATATGCCATCGCAAAATTCTTGTCCTTCACTTAGGTGATATTGTGGTAGGAGAATAGGGGACTTAGAGTGGGAGAGTTTCTTGTGAAAGGGGCACGTTAGAGAGGGAGTGCTTTGTAGATTTGAAGGGTAGAATAGAGCTATTGCAGTAGCAAATATCACTTTAAAGTACGTTTATATACTTGTTGAAACAGAATTGAAATAATAAGAAACAATGATCGAACAGGTGAACATCTTCTGCCTTTTTGCAGTCAACTTACACAAGAAACCTTTTGAGATTGGAATGCCAAACAACTTATGCAGTGATGCTTCAAGTATGCAGTAGCAGCAATACAGTGGATTACAGTGGTAGAGCCATATGAGGGATGAGTTGGATTAGTCCTCCCACTTTTTCAGAAATACAGCGACTGGATTTAACCAATTGTTATGTACATACACTCATACTCATTCCTTGGCTGATTCGATCGTCGAGGTACACAGTTCTATCTTCAACCTCTCTTGTGGCCTCAGCCTCACTCAGACCCGTCCATGCTGTGGTGTTGTCCACGCATCGCCTTATTGGCCTTCCTTGTCTCCCCCTCCCTTCCATCTACAATTCCGTGCAGGCAGACTTTTGCATGACTTTCGTGCCTTGCATGATGCCCAAATCACTGCAGCTTCTGCCCTCTGGCTTACTGCATAATGGTCTCTTGCTTCCCTGCCTACTCATCAAATCTGCTTTCGCACACTAACATTCGTTACAACAGACTCTTAAACAGGGCTACTTTCGTCTTTACTTCTATGACCGTGCTTCTTCAGATGATTTCCAATCTTGCAAAGGCTGCTGTTGCTGTGCTAATCCATGCCTTAATCTCCTCTCAACTCTTTCCCTCTGCTGTTACCATAGAACCCAACTATTTGAATATTGCTACCTGCTCCAGCTGTGTGACTCTCATGATTATATTTGTTGCAACCTCTTTCATTCACTAGCACTTTGTTTTTCTCTGTGCTGACTTCCAGTCGATATCTACTGGCAACAGTATTCAGTTTTATCGTTGAGCATTCTGCAGCTCTTTCTCATTTCCGGCCAAAAGGTATATATTGTCTACAAACGTGAGTTGCTGTCAAGCCTACCGCATATCTTAACTGAGCACGTGTGGCCATGGAGTGCCTCCAGCATGATTCGCTCCAGTAACAAATTAAAGCACATAGGTAAAAGGAGCCATCCCTGTCTCACCCCCACGGATAACTTGAAGCTTTCTTCAGTGTCTTCATCAAGCAACTCAGCATTTCTAGAGCTTTCGTACAACTTCTCTACCATCTCAATCAAATGGCCATAAATTGTGATCTGTCATCATATGCCAAAGCCCATCATGTCACACACGATCAAGTGCTTTATAAAATCAATGAAGTTATGTTACAACCCTTTTTGCTTCTCCATATGTTTCTCCATCAGCAACCGTATATTGGAAATCTGTTCTGTGGTATTTCTCTAAAACCAGCTTTTTTTTCTGCTAATATGTCTTCTGTGGTCTTTTTCATCCTATCCTATTTATTGTTTTCTGATGACTGTTGAGCTGTCCAGGATATCCTTTGGACGTTGTGTCGTTAGATGGCTAAATTTACTTGGTAGCTCATCCATATCTTGATTGTCATACAAGGGTGCAAAACGACTGCCCAATCTTGTTTCAAATTCTTTCTGTATCTCTGGCTCAGGCAGCTTTTGTAGGTCACTTTTTATTCTGACGTTTGCTGTTTGACATGACTCCTGTAGCCGCGGATTAATAGTTGTCCTAACTAGGTCATGATCGCTGCCCCCGAGGAAGTTCTAGTCTTTGAAACCTTAATGCTTGATTGGAATCTTTTGGGCGTCAGAATGAAATCAGTTTGGTTGTCTGTCTGCGTGTTGGCCATTGTGATCTCATGTGTTTGTGCAAACTGCAGCAGTCTAAAACCCCTCTCATTTATTGTCCCAAGACTGAATTTTCTAACTGTTCCCTTCCATTACTTGTAGGCATCCATACCCACTTTTGAAACTCACTTACCCTAGACAATTTTCAGGTCTTGCTTGGGTGTTTGTGGCAGTGCAGTTTCCTGATTGCTGTAGAAGGCCTCTACCTCCTCACCTTCACGCCCAGTGGTGGATGCATACACTTTTGTGATGGTTATTTCGAAATGTGCTGCAGCAAAGCGAATCTTGGTCAGTCTCTCGTCTGTTGGGGTAAAACTCAAAGCAGACTTCATGGTACTTTCGTGGACAATGAAGCACACTCCGCATTCATGCTTATTACTTTGCGGAAGCTGATCTAATGCGCCTCTGCTAAGCCTACTACATCCCAATCGGTAATTGGCCAGTTCGTTTGTCAGTTGCTCTACTTTCCCGCTGCGTGCAGTGTGCGAACATTCCATGTCCCGAAGGTGGTGGACTCCTTCATAGGTTTTAGTTTGTCTTTTATCTTTGTAGGCAAGTTATCACCAATGCCCAGAGAAGCATTAATCACCATCTTTGTTAGGCCAGGCCCTGACGAACCCGGCATGATATTGTTGGTCATAGCAAGCATGTTTGTTTCTACGGGTAATTAAGCTTCAGTGGTACTCTTCTGTAAGCAGTAGCCAGCAGTAAGTAGTAGCCCTTCTCATTTGGGATGTTTCTGCCGTCGTTGTCCGATAGGTAGGATCTTCTTGTGTGAAAACAGAACAAGGCAGCAACGTCGGGATTGTCAAAAACTTTGATGTGCAGCCATTTCAAAACCTGTCATGCATTATTCAATTGCATATTCAAACTCAAAATGCATTGCAAACAGTAGGTTAATGGGGATCTCTGGGCAAACAATGAAAAAAGGGGCATTTCCAAGAAGAATAATGGCATGACATCAAAATATTTTGCCACTCCCCTCATTTTTTACAGCTGGTGCCACCACGACTACATTGGGAGCATTAGCTATACATATAGCTACTAGCAGAAGACGTTTATCTTCAACCCTTTCAGTCAAGCTTTTAAATTACTGTGCCTTTCTTCACTCATTTTTGTCTCACTTTATGAAACCCTTTCTGCAAAGAGTGCACTCTAGCATAATTTCAGTGTATGGCATTTAACAATGATAGTACAGTTGCACCGTGAGTTGAAGTAATGTTGTTGATACTTCTGAAACTTGCATAGTCAAAAGGATTGGACAACAGTCATCTTAGAAATTGATACTGACACCTAATGGCAGAGGATCGCAGTCCCTGGTCTGGCAAAGAGTATGGATTACAGTAGTTACCCCATTAAATGTATTTTTCTTGACAGGGTCGACATCAGCCACATCTATTGCAATTTGCTTGTGTTTGCCACTCAGGAATCTGGTGGCATATTAATACAGAGATGCCTAATGTAGTACATATTTCCTGCCTGCTCTTTTGTATATTCCCGTCTTTAAATTATGCAATGTGGCATGACCTTCCTAATAGAGCTTCTTCTCGCTCTGCTGAATCTGTGAAACGTAACCAAATGAGACACTTTAGATCCTTGGTGTAATCTGGTGGGTATGCCCTTTAGAGGGTAAGTATGGATCACATTCAATGGTAATTTGTTGTATTGCTTATAACGTTCAACAGTCAATCGATTCGATGTGGGATATTATTGATAATAGCTGTATAACAATTTAGGAGATGTGGAAAGCTGATCTAATAAACAACATCCATTGAAAAATCTGCAAACAGGCAAAAAGAAAGTCAGGTAATGGCCAACAAACATGGACGCTAAGTCTCATGTTGATGGAAACAATAATAACAATCACTGGCTTTAGTGATTTTGTAACATCATAGACATAATTTATAGTTTTGACGGTTAGGTAGACTCATCACTGCCATTGCATGAGCATCATAAAAAGCTTACTGCATTTATCCCACATTATTACTTCGAATTCGTAGTTGTGTGGGTGGAACAAAAGCCTTACATAGGTTAAAGAGATGCCCACATGTTAGTAAAGGATACTATAGCGACTTAAGTAATACATTTGCCGTCAGATTTTATCTGAGGGATTACGTTTTATTTGAGTAACCACAAAATTTTAACCAGGGGATGGGGGATAAAATAATTGGGGAGGGGATAAAATTTTCTACTACACCAATGGTCACTTAACTGTATCCATGAAAAAATATCAACATTCTGTAAATTTCATTTTTATCATTTAGATATATTGAAGCTATCAGAAGGTTGAAAACAGGAGGAAAACAGTTCCCTCGTACCATTCATTTATCATTTGTTCCAGGTAATAGTAATCAAGCTATTTAGCTTTTTGTTTTGAAATATCTAGCTGTATTATATATTGACATGTCACTGAAAGAAAATGCCAGAAGCCTATGATCTAGTCCTGCACCTTTCATTGAGTCATCACGCGCTTCCAACACTTTCAGGAATACTTTCAGGAATGATGCGGCACAACTCTTCAACAAACTGCCGGTAGAAATCAGGAAAGTCAAGGGTGAGACAGAATTCGCAACACAAACCTATAATAATATATGCATTGAAACAAAACAACGACTTTTAGCAACAGCTTGGATATACGGATCTCTTTATTTTTTTTGTCTTATTTTTTTTAATTTTTTTCAAACTATCTACACATTGTAAATGTATATGTCTCAGGAAAGTTTTTAGTTTACAGTACTTTGTGAATAACATTTTTGCACTTGTAGATGAAGAAATTGGTGGAAATGATGGTATGGAAACATTTTTAAAGTCACCTCTCTATGAGTCATTAAATATTGGTTTTGGATTAGATGAAGGTAAGCCGTGATTAGTGTGGAAACGTTCTTTTTGGCCAAGGCATAATTCCAGGAGTCGAGTTTCATTTAGACTTACGTAGTATTAGATAACAAACTTTGTGACTCACAGATATGTGTTGATTATTAGTGAATGCATTTAAGATGCTATCCCATATACACACAAGAAATTATGTAGTCCCAAGGAATCGTTTGTGTTTTTTGTATTTGCAAACCCAACTACAAAGTGGAGTAGAATGACAGTTTATTTCTGCAAATATGTAATTGGCGAACTACACCACAAAACGGATTCTGAAAATGCCAGAAAATGACGTGTGCTTTGTCTCGTAGGAATCTACAGCAAACGACTCAAAGCAGTCAGAGGCCCTCATATGAACCCATGGCTACTTAGTTACAGAAAACAAAACGAAAAAGTGCAAATTTTAGATGTTTTTGCAGTAATAACTTATAACTGACTAACATGCCATCAGAGCCACGTTCAGACTAATTTAATTCTTAGTGCAATCTCAGGTTGAAATTTCACATTTGAATATAAACTGTTGTTTATTAAGTCTATGAAATGAAGAGTTTACACTATGTCATTAGGTTATCAATTTGACCCATAATCATGTCTTTTCTTTCCACTACACCAGCTTGAGTGTGAGTCAGAACTCTTGTATGTTCTATTGTCAGATAATCATCTTAACGGTACCGACAATTACTTAGGGACAGCTTTCGCCGTCTGATAACAAACAAGACAGCATGTTACTCGCATGGACTCAAGATGTGGGGATCTTTAAGCTGTATTTAATTATAACTTGAATATATTATTTCTGTCATTTCCTATTTTGTTTTTCTTTTGTTCTGTTACAGGTTTGGCTAACCCTGGTGAAGAAATTACTGTTTTTCATGGAGAAAGATCAATTTGGTGTAATATGCCAACTTTATTCCCATTATGTAACTTGATTTTCATATCTACTGGCTTATCATTTTATACATCATTTGCTGTAGAGTTCATCAAGGGATACGTGGTTTTGTATCATAGCCATCAAACCTATCATATAGTGCATCATTTTGTATAGTTTTCGTAATTTTGTACATAGCATTCCGTCAAAATTCGTGATTGACACATCCTAAATAATGATAGCTGTAGTTTGATACAGCAGATTTCATTACCGCTGTCATTGGTGGAATCAGATTTCCTTCATATTTATTATTTACTTTGTCCTGTCTAATTATTCTTGTTGTTCTTAATAATATGTATACTGGTTTATATGGGCAATTGCGATTTTGTTTTCGTTTTGAATGTTATATTCTTTTAACTCAAGTAGTAGTTTTCACAACTAAAGCCAAATGCTCAACCAATTTCCAATCATAGTTTCAAGATTTGGTAAAGTCGTCGGTATCAAGGATAAGACCCAGTGGTATTGACCTGTAAACTTTTGCCCATAAGGTCATGTTTTTTTCCGCATTTGCCATAATTAGACAGTGCTAAAAATGGCCCCGTATATTGAGCACCATTAAAATGTATGCTTGGCAAATCCTTTGTACTTTTTTGACCAGGGGTTGAATTTTGTTGTCCTGGAGATCCTGGGCATGCATCGATGTTCATTGAAAACACCTGTGCCGAAAAAGTGGTAAGTGCTACGCTGAGTATGAACTTACAGAAATAGTGTAGTTTTAAAAGAAAATTTGTGCGCATTTGAATGTTACTCGGAAACCACGTGACTGTCTGGTAATGTGTTTGACATTTGTCTGTTTCTTCGTGTGGTTCTGCTAAGATTGATATGACACCAAATTGACATTTAGCAAATGGATTTGGGTCATGCACACTAAGGATCGTTTACAACAAACCCTTAAAAGAAGAAAGATTATATATTCATATTTGTATTCATACCTAAGAAAGGTATGAATACAAATATGAATAAAAACAATCAAAGTGAGAAAAGAGAATGAAATAGAATTATGAAAAAAGGACGGATATGGTTGTTACTAGAATTTATAGTCTCTGTCAAGTCATTGAAAGTGAATGATTTCCAAAGTGTTCATACTTTTTCTCAGTGATGAGTCTGTTATGGTTGTTTCTATTGCTGTATCGCTCTACAGTGCGTGATATTGCTGAAGAGATATTGCAACTGTTTCGGCCAAAATGAGATGCTGTAGGTTTACCATGATGGTAGCAGATGTCCCACCGGTGTTCTTCGAAGCTCTCGGAAATGATAAGCGCTTTGACTCCGCTACAAAACATTACATTAAGTGCGTTTAATGATGTACACTAAATTCATGGATGGTTTATTTACCGCAAGAGCAAGTGCATTATTGTGAGCAAAGCCTTCGTCCATACATGGTTTGCGCTTTTCATGCCTCCTCCCTTTCTTGTGATTTGTATCACTGAAAAATCTGCCAAAGAAGCATGTTTTATATTATTGTCCGATGAAGTATGTTTTTTATTATTGTCCGATGAAGTATGTTTTTTATTATTGTCCAATGAAGTATGTTTTATATTGTTGTCCGATGAAGTATTTTTTTATTATTGTCCGATGAAGTATGTTTTTATTATTGTCCGATGAAGTATGTTTTTATTATTGTCAATGAAGTATGTTTTTTATTATTGTCCGATGAAGTATGTTTTTTATTATTGTCACAATTTGTAAGTGTTGTTAAATTTCTTTATGCTTCGTTTAGTCAAACAATAGTAACATTAAGCATTCAGTATAGTTTTTAGAGGGTGACATTGCTGTATATCCTTACCTTTTCTGTCCCTCCGAAAACATTGTTATTTAGTAACTTAATTAAGACATTGTAGATGACTTAGCTCTTATTGTAGAAAGTTTGGAAAACTAAGTCATGTAAGGGAAGGTTTCTTACACCCGAAACTGCTACGTAACCAACTGCTGCATTGCTTTCCAGCTTTGGCCGTGATGTCGTGATTAATATTCATAGGTGGTGGGGCCACACCCTGTTTAAAGACAAAAGATTAGGTACGCTCGAAAGTGCTTTGCTGTCAACAGCTCTTACGCCAGATGAAGCACCATGACGTTTTCGAAAGGAACCACTTGTTTCCCAATGCGTTAAAGGAAATGTGGACATGAGGTTAAGTATTTTCCCTTGTCTCTTGGAAAAGAGGGATTTATTCATTTACAAATAGCTGTCACTGACGATTTCTCATTAAGCACAGTAACCCTTGCTATCGCATAACTGATATTTTTTAATTTGTAGAAGCGTCTTCTGGATCAAATTCTTAATTTTAGAGAAGCAGAAAAGCAAAGGTAAGTTATCCATGACTAAAGTCCTCAGACAACAAGTCAGTGTAAAACAAAAGAATATTTATTGTTTCTGGTGACATGATATCGATAGGTGATAGAAAAGGGGGTTGTATCTAAAAGATAATGTTCAAAAAGACAGTATTTCAATCTATGAATAGTACGTCTTTATGCTGTAACAAACACACAGAGTTTAACTTTAATTGAAGTACAAACATAATATTACTTGAACGATGGATTGTGAGTGACATTTAGAAACCATTAGATGAAACATTAATATAACTAGATATTACTTTAAGGTGAGTAATCAAGATGAGATTGAAACAGAGATGAAATGTAGCTAGTTAATTATGTTATCAACTTTGTGCACCGAACGCATGCAAAAGTGAATTAAGCAGGTGATTTAAGCAGCTAATAATTCTGGGTTTTTGTATCACAGGAAAGCACGTTTATATCAGTTTTTGTTGCCACTACAATTTTGCTGAATCATAACACTGCTAGAGCCCCTGTGGTTTCTGTTTATTACATATGAAGCACGGAAGCACCTTTCCTCACTATAAATGGGAAATTAGATGGGAAAGAATGTATTAATAAGCACTGCTAAAAGAAAAATTGTTATAATTGTAATCTATATTGTACTTATATACATTGTTATAGTGAATTTCAAATAGCAAATTTCCAGGACGAGAATTGAATAAATCCGATTTAAATGCAAAATACATTAATTGCATTTCCTGAATCCTCTATCTGTTATTGTAATAGTGTTTATATTAACATACATTATACAGTAGATGTGACTCCTGCACTTTTTCATTTATGTTTTTATACAATGTGTACCATGGTTCTTAATGTGGAGTTGTACAGCAAATATCAATTCCCAAGCTTGTAATTGCAGGTGTAGGGAATAACGAGTTAAAGTTAATTGGAGGCTTAGGCTTCCATCATGCTGCTCGATTGTTAATTATTCTATGTGCCTTTTGGATAACGTGGAAAGTCAAATATTAAAACATTTCTACCGCTGTATCCGTTTGACTGACACTAGCCCATATTGTGGTTATAAATTCCTGTCACTTTAATCTCCCATGTTTTAAGGAGTACCTGGTTAAAAAGCTAGGAACAATGACAAATTTCAGTTACGGTTGCTTTTAAAGGCTTGTAACAAAGGCAGACTTTAGACTTGCTGTATTTCATGTTTGAGTGGATGAGCTGGTAAGACCAAGGCTGATCATGACGTTTTGGGGATATTAACTCTACATAATCATCGTCAGCATCTTCTCCTAAACAAACAGGCGTTGTTCTTGTTGACAGATAGCGAAAGAATAGCATATTGAGTGGTTCAACAGTATCCAGATGGACGCACATGCTTGCAGTCAGCAGCAGTTGTATACAATTGTATTTGACGCGTTGGTTTTAATCATCTAATTTTCGACATTGATGTTGTAGGTTAGAATCCGACAAAACTTTGGCCCTTGGAGATGTAACTACAGTAAACATCACCAAACTACAGGTAAGGAGCACAATTTTTTGGTAAGCATGGTATTAATAATGCATGTTGTTTGGTAACTTATACATGATAATTACAATTGCTAACCCTGCATATGGCCTTCAGTAATATGAATCCCATTATTCTCTATTGCTAGGGTGGTGTGCAGTTAAATGTAGTTCCATCTGAATATATTGTAGGTAAGTACGTGAATAGCCATTCGTTGACAGTCTTCACAAACCTATCCCGCAAACATTTTTGTTTCACTTATTGCTATGACGTCGATAGGTATACACACAGGCATACACATCCGCGTTAGCGGTAGTCTGGATTTTTTAACATGGAGTATTACGACATTCATGAATATGACGGGGATTGCCACAACTGTTATAGACACGAGTGTAGAGTAGTTTTTTATGGATTGAATATATTTACGTGTCTCCTATTTAGTAAGATGCCAAAATCTTTATGGAGGTCAAACATTGGTTAGCAAAGGAGCATATTTCCGTCCTGTGAATTGACTGGTGTATTTTTCGCAATGATGCCAAGCTTGGAAAGTATGTGATCACATCATCATGTGTCGCTGTCTCCAGCTAAGCTTAATTGCGCAGTAGCGTGAGAAATTACTCTCCAAAAATTACAGCTTTTACAAGCAGTGTTTAAACCATTAACGTGACCAATACGTTACGTTGTCAAGCCAACATTTACGAGGTCTTCCTCATTTGTCCTTCCCTCTACCATGCCTTCTAGACATGTTTTTGATCACGTCGATCGTTAATTATGGACCCGGGATCCTACAGTCTAACCCTGGGGCCTAAACATTGATGTGACGGCAGTTCCAGGAGTGATTGTCGAGGGGAAAAAATTTCTAGCCTGAAAATAGATTAGACGTAAAAGTAAATATACAAATGTTGAAAGGACTAGAAAATAAGAAAACGTGGTCAAAAAGCCGCCAAAAACTGGCAACAGTAAAGTGCCACTTTAATTTATGTCAAAATTGTTTAGGAGGACTAGATTCGAGATAATTAATCTGCGTGTTCCCTGGCTGACAAATTGTCGACAAAAACTGAATTTCGCAAATCTACACAAATATGATCACTTTTACGAACTGTCAACCTGCATTGATCTTTGATCCAAATGTTGAACTGCGTTCCCTGAGTAGACTGTTCAAATGGCTAGTCCTTCAAGAGTCTTACATTAACTCCTATATATGTCATCACGAGAAATTTTCAGTGTTATCATGGGAAATTTACCTACAGAAATTGCTGTGGTTCTGAAGAATTTTCTAAATTTTTTATTCAAATCTTTTTGCAAAATTTAAGTTTCCGCCTGTTTTGTTCTTTTTTTATTCTTCCAAGGTGCTGATTTTCGCATTGATCCCCATCGGAATCTGGAGGTATTGTGTATTGTAGATACAGACAGACTGATGTCTACTCTGTTGTGTTAATGTCATCTGATGCATGTTGTTTAGGCATTGCTTTGTACTTCGATCTGTATAAGATGAATCCAGTTAGAAGACACCAGGATCAGAATGTGCGAGAAACACTTCATTGCATTTAAGATGAATCCAGTTAGAAGACACCAGGATCAGAATGTGCGAGAAGCACTTCGTTGCATTTAAGATGAATCCAGTTAGAAGACACCAGAATCAGAATGTGCGAGAAACACTTCATTGCATTTAAGATGAATCCAG
>JANTCA010060012.1:0-10402 GCA_024741275.1 Chironex yamaguchii
CGTTTCGAATAATTCTTCTTCAGAATGTTGAGTTTTCTGAAGAAGAATTATTCGAAACGTTAAAAAGTGTTTATTTCTTGTAATTTTTATATATATATATATATCAGTCTTTGCAAATTTTTGTCATTCCATTTGAGTTAAGATTTAGGGTTAAAGTCCTTTAGTAATTTGTACGATGATAATTTCATGCATATAGGTAACGTAGATCTTACTTAATACGGAGGGGACTTTTTGCGAAAACGATCTTTGAGCAAAAAGAAAGCCGTGGTAAATTAGATTAAAATTTGTACTAAGTAGTATCATAGTAGGCACACACATACTTCTGTCCGGTGACTATGCCGAGCAAGCACTATAGAACTTGTGACTTTACCGCCCTTTTTAGATAGAGAACGGCCCATTAGTCAATTTTCGACCGACAAGGCATTAGTCATGAGACAGATTCTGTGGCCCGACTAAGGCCTTACAAGTCACAATTCGCGTATTGATCGTTTTCTTACTCGAAAGGGAGGTATAGTTAACAAATTTTATGCTAGTAGTCATATACTGGCTCAACGGCACTTGACACAGCTAGATCGTCCTTTCGTCTAAGTGTATTGGAGTCTGTCTGCATTAAAAGAAGAAAACCAGTACTCTGTAGGCAGAAAGAGTTCGTTTTTTCACTTGGACTCTTCCAAATTTTTTTGTTTCTTCATTTTCTCTTTCTTTGTTTCCTTTCTTGTTTATGATTGGCTAGTTTTGATACATGTATACTTTCCTTTCTGACGATTCATATTTTAAAGAATGTCAGACGAAGAAAGCTTTTAAGTATGATTTTAGCGCAATGTCGCAAAATTTTCAAGGCGATTTTCAAGTTTTGTACCACAAAAAGATTTTTCGAATACGAAGTTGTTGTTTTCATCAACTCTTGCGTGTGACGTTTGATGTTTCCTGCTCTTTTTGCTGTGACATGGATATTATGAGAAATTGTCGGCCAATGTAATGTCCTGATTTTTTTTTGTTTGTTTTTCTGTTTCTCCATGTAAAGATTCTTTCAGGTGGTACCGAGCAAGCGATATTACATTGGACCATGAATGGTGAATTATCCTGCAAAACTCCATGTACTGTTGATTCTGTTTTTGCACTTGCTGTCAACGATCGAGGGGAAAAAACGAAGGTAAATAGATGTCTACCAATCTAGTTTAATTCTTAGTTGTGAGTGACGTATTCTCTGTCGTCATTCTAAGCAAAACTGTTAATAACCAGTATCAACTTTTATCTAAAAAGGGCAAATAACAACGCATACGCTTCCAAATTTTCGACTTACATAACGGTAGTTGTATATTTTTTATCTCATGTCGGACAGTGTGGCACGAGAATTCGTTAGTGGTTGTTAGGGCATTCGTATTTATTTGCTAGTTAGTAGTCCCACATCATAGTGTTAATGTGCAATCAAGGTTTAGTGCATGGTATTGAAGAGTAGCTGAGCACTGTGCGTAGAGATTAAACTTGATGATCTCGAATTTACATCAAGTAATGACCATTACTGAAGAAGGGTAACAGGGCAGTATGGTTATTGATCCACGTATGTTGCCATTGAAAAATATATCTCCTTCCTTCACTGCAAAATCGTTTTCATTCGTCGCAGGTCATTGTTCTCTGTGGCACTACATGTATTCCCGTAGAAACATTATACACAAGCCCCCCAAACGCAGTAGTCGCTATGCTCAGTGACTACTAAAAATACAGTAGTACTCCGAAGGTGAGAAGCAATTAACAGGCTTACTGTCAATCAAGTCGCAACCTTGTTAGTATTCAAATCTAACCCCGAAACCTGTGGAAGAGTCGGTGTAGTTTGTACTAAGCGTATTGAAACCACTGTGAATTAGTGATAACTTCAACTAGCTCCTACAACCTCCCTCATAGGCCTTACACCAAAATGGCAGTTGATTTTCAAGTATTTTGTTATTACTGTCCTCGCATTAATATTCCCTTTGCCAATCCCCATAGAATCCTCACAAATACCTCGTGAAATGATAGTGTTACATTCTTTTATTGTAGGTCCTTGGCGTAGCCGGTTCGTCATGCTATATAGACATCTTTACCAATTTCAAGTACAAGGCATTCTCTTTAAAATTTGTGAGATGACAGAGAGTGATGCAGGGGATAAAAGCAACGAAATTTCAAACCATGGATAGTACCTTCAGTTACAAAACCAATCAGATAAACGTCATCAGATAAGACAAAGGAGTAAAGAGTTACAATAGAGACACTTGACGAAGTGTTACACATCAAACATTATATGTGCTGCATCAACGTCTTTCATTCCCGTTTGATTTAGAAACTGTTGTTTCGCATGTCAGCTGTTGCAAGTGACAGATGCTTAACTATCTATCTTAAGATTTTGGTTTACTCAATTACTTCTCACACATAACTGAAAGAACTTACTGATTCTTTGACATCTTTTTTATCGTTGTCCTCAGATGTCAGCACTGAGTCGTTTTCTGTGATACACTTTTAGCATTTGCCGTTTGATAGTAAAACTGTCAGAAATTACTCCGCAATACTTTCGTATGAAACGCCGTGTCCTTTTTACAACAACATCGTGGCCCAACTAAGTTTATTTTGTGATGTATTATTACGTCATTGGTAAGAATGGTCTGTTTGGGTTACGTTGTTTATGCTGTGTTGTGATAATTTATAAAAGGGTTATTTGCCAGTATTTGTTAGCTATTGCGATATTTTCTCTGATCGCAATTGAAGTTGCACAACAGACAAATCTGAGGTCTTCAATCCCCAACCTGTTCTCATATTTGGCTCACAGGCTTAACGACATTTAACTAAGCCTTCTTATCTTTCGCTGTTGTTAACGGGTTAATAAGCTGACTGTAAATGTACTTAATTCGACTCTTTGAGCCTTTTGTGTACGTCCTCTTCCTAGGAACCTTCGCTGTCTCAGGTGTCTCCCTTTCATTTCCTAACTTCATTCCTCTGGTTTCGACCAATAGCCTAACGCATGCATTGTATACCTTATATCTTTCTGATGTTGACAGTTTGACTTAA
The DNA here is from genome assembly GCA_024741275.1 of Chironex yamaguchii. NCBI lineage: Eukaryota > Metazoa > Cnidaria > Cubozoa > Chirodropida > Chirodropidae > Chironex > Chironex yamaguchii. The sequence goes on from JANTCA010060012.1 coordinate 3,040, forward strand.
ATGTGCTGATAATAAATCCAGGACAGCAAGCCGTTCAAACCTAACGATGTAGAGGGCGCATGAAACCCGGTACGGGCTGTGCTTGTCGTTCGAGATAACGGTGAACAGATTTTTCAGTCTGACAAATTTTCAGACATTTCAAAAGTCTGGTCAGACATCTTTGGAACTAACTACTGTTGAACTGAACTAATAAATGTCCTTTTTTCTCACGTGGATAGTAAATATATGCAAAATCACTCTTTTAATCATTATCTCTTGTCTGTACAAAATCCAGCTAAAATCATTGCTTTTCACTTGTCGTAACACATGAACAGGAGTTAATGCTGAAATCACAAGCAAGTTTGAGCCAGTCTGTTAAGAAAAAAGTGAGTTCAGAATTGCTTCAATTTCACTTCCAATTGTCACAAGCTGCTTAATATGGGTCAAGCAAACATTTCTAACTCTCTTTAACACTTTAGCTATTGATGAAAAGTTCCATGTTTTGACAACGGAGCGTAATATGCAACCTAACTTTGAACATCATCCTTGTCTCTAACGTCTCAACTTTCTTAGTTCTACACTAGATAAATTGACTGGCATTGACACTTATTACTACCTCCGGTTTGCTATATGTTGCGACAAATCTTAAAAAACAGTACAAAGTGCCTCGTGGACATATCCTGCACGATTTCGAAATGCTCTACTCTCGTGCTGCAACATGTGAACTGACAAATCTATATTTTGCTCTGTACAACCTGCTCATTTATCTTACACGTAAGGTGAGCTAAGCCTATTGTATGCAAAGGATGGATTGATTACTACTCCTTCTGCTGGCAAGGGGGCTCTGATTGAGTCTTACATGGTACTCCTTCACAACATTGACAAATTTTGTATTTGCTTGTTACCTTGTTTACTTATTCCACCCAAGTGATACTCTATGCTCGTTTGGTAATACACAGAGGGTGGATTTTTTGCATCATATGGTACGTCTACTTTCTGCCTCCACGTCTAGCAGCCCTTTTTGTGCTTTAATGCACCGACATCAGCGAAGAGACGGGCTATGTCCTTTTACTTTGGTTTTCTCCTGCAGCCTCCTGAGTTTGAAGAGCTCCCATTCAATGCAGTATGTTAGATCAACACCAATATCGGCATCACGAAAAGCGTCTGTCAGCATGGTGAGAACATTATGCCGGAGGGTTGGAGCAAGAACGCAGCCCTGTTTGTTGTTTGTTTGGTACGGAGAATGGCTTTGAGAAATCACCTTCATACTGCGCTCTCGCCTGCATTCCATGGTGGAACTGTCTGACCATTGAAATAAACTTTGCAGGGCAGCTGTCCTTGGCCATGATCTCCCAGAGTTGGTGGCCTTGATACTGCTACAATTGGACCGAAGGCTAAAAGGCTGGGTGTCCTGATAACCCTAAAACTTTGACATCCGGACAATCGAAATGCCATGGATGTTTGAAGATTGTTATGTCAGAGTCGTACGTTTTTCCTGAGCTGCATTTCGGGAGACCCTTCTACCATAGTCAGGTTTTTAAAATGAATTATCGATAAGTTGTTGTCTGGAAGCTGCAATGACCATTAAACCATCTTGCTTCAAGTAGTGGACAATACTGGTCCCCAAGAGGAACGGGCTATATTTAACACCAAGTGCTATCCTACGGAATAGGAACGCCTCGAGGTTTGACAGGCTATTTCATGCCCTTCAACAAAAGCAACCATGTTACGTGTCTGACTTAACGGGTCAAGTCCACAATAGGGGGTCATCCATAATGTATATACGCCCCAAATCACCACTTTTCACCAACCCCCTACGCTGTACGCGGGAGTAATAACACATACCACGAACCTACTGTGCAGGCGTACGGATTTTTTCTTCTGAAAATACACATAACATCGCCTCTCCTGCCTCTCTCTTACCCTTAATAAATTTACCAAATAGGGAAAGAGCTCGTTAACACATTCTAAATCGTAGGCAATCAAGTTAAATTCAAACACAATGACTTAAATTTGTCATGTTAATTCTATGAATAAATCGTTCTGAACGTGACTAGAAAAGGTTAATACTATGCTAAGATAAAAGGTAATGGAAACTAGCGGGTTTTCTTCTTTTACTTTATAACGTACGCCTACGTACACTTCTAGCGTAAAGAACCCAAGACCTGCGACATCACAGAACGCTTTAGTAAACAATCACTGAGGCTACTAAGTCTTCGCAGGAGCAAACACAATGCGCAACTTCGAAGATGTATAGGCTGGCTTCAAGACACAGTGACGCGGTAACAGTAGCAAGAAAAATTGAACTCATAAAATTAACTTTGCTAAGCTATTTGAGCAGGGTAAATTTGGCTGGGATCACTGGTGAAGAAACGTTTTTGATAAGCTTCTGTTTCGTGTAAAACAGAGTTGACACAGTATTCCGCCCCTCACGCCATCACCTCTGTTCAAATCGCCAAAACTGCTACGTAAATAACCTCTTGACTGGGAAAAAACCCAATTTGAGTATTTCTACTAACCACTAGACTTTGACGGACATCCTAAAGCTTCACTTTATCATTGACATAAGCGTGCTGGCTTTGCAGTCAAACTACTGCCATTTGACTCCGAGTTAAAAATTCTCAACACAAACACCTTGCACATATAACCAATGAATGTCACGTGCAGTGTCACGATACGACGGCCCGCAGAACTCCTGGAATTTTAACGGTACAATGATACATCATCGAATGTAACTCATAATACCTGCACACGAATACGTGGCTGTTTCAGGCTGAAACAATAAGAAACTCAGTCATTGACAATAAACACAGGCCCAGTTATAACGATGTCCCGTTTTCTGAATTTGAAAACCACCAACATGTACAGATCCTTTTCAATAAGGAGTGAGATGAGGTCAAGTCAACACAGGAACGTAGAACGTCCCAAATAAACCACAATAAACACGAATAAAAGCATAAACACCATGATGCATCACAACCGATTGACAAAGAAGGGCAACAGCGCCGTGCGATTTGTTGGGTCTCGAGTTTATCATGTTACGGAATATATCTATCGCTATCTGCGTGGACAGAGTTCTCTCCCATAGGGAAACCCGTCAAAATCTGACAAACATAATCGCAGAGCTGACACCTATGCCCTCCATCTAAAGTCCTACCTTAACACTAAGTAATGTAATATCATTACATTTGTTTAAGACGAGAGAGACATCTATCTTCAAAGACAAAGCTCACCACAGCAAACGAACGTAAAAGGTATTATTTGGAACGTTTGTCGCAAGATCTCTACTTCCAGGTAAAAATAAATATGTGTATAGAGAGAGCTAACAGGAACCTAAGCAGAAATAGTATTGGCGACTTCCTTAAATACATTTCCCGCAAGTTCAAAAACTCTATTTTAGGTCTGGCCATACGACACCGTGGAGACCAAACCATGTGGAATGAAGACGCCCTGAGCTTGAATTTGGAATAACGAGTTAAAACGACGACACGATTAAGATTGCAATATCAAGTATTGCTAACAACTAAATTCCTCTTTCAATTAAAAACAACGAGAAATATTCTGCTTCAGTAAGACACATGACGATTTGCAGAGCAGTTAAGAAATGTACCGTTGTCACTCTCAGTAGAGGTGCCTCAATAATTCTAAATTCCGAGCAATATAGTTACGATGGGGCGGTCTTAAGTAGGCTCCTGTTGCGAGAATTGCTCTTTATTCTTCTAATACTTTCAGTTTAATGACCGTTAAAGACTTATCATGCTATGTCGTTTTGGTAACTTCATTTGTATTTTCACTTAACTAATCAAACAGTCTGGATCTTCTCTATTTGAGGTCACTCGACATTTCATATGTTGTCAGCTATCGAGGAGCCTCCTCAAGTAAGCGACCAAACTTGGCCAAACGAAACTGACATAATAGTGACAAAAGCACCCCAAATGCTAGACAACTAAAGCAAAGGCAGCTTATATTAATTCTACTATGATTACTAAATCTTAAATAATAATCTAGGCCATTGCATGATCTAACATTTTCACCCTAAAATCAGACATTAGTTCATCATACACTAGGACCAAATGCACAAGTAACAAATTCAGCTATTGTGAAATACGGAATAAATAACTGATCTTTCAGTGGATTCTGCGAGGCAGACAGCAACCAACGTAAATGACAGATGCTTTCAAATTCAAGTCAAAATGTTATATTCTGGTATTTAAGAACAATCGCAAAAATACGAATGGGGAGCACCAACTATTCATCAAATCGCTCTCATCTTCCCAGTCAATTCCGTAAAACAAGAAATGGAATATGAAAAGGGTGAAATAAAAATGGCATCAAAATGGTATTATCGCAGTGGGGCCGTCACCAAAAGTTAATCTGCCTCGAGATTACGTCTAGCACACTGCCTAATAACACCAAATTAAGTTCTTAGAGTAGGATACAGATCTAAAAACCAATAATACACTATACTCCACTTTCCAAAGGCAATATCTTAATGGAATCTAAAGTATTCTTCTTAGATGATGACGATGATGACCTGGTGCAAAACGACTTCTATGCACAACTCGTGCTTCAGACAGACTCCATCTGTAGATTTGCAGTAATCAAAAACCTACAATACCTAGAGAACATCACCCAGTAACGTTCCGCGTCATATGGTACATTCCACTTACATGTATTGCGTGACATTTGGAGCAAACACAACCATCACTGCTACAATTTAACGAAATTGTTGGGAATCTTGATATATACAACCAAGAACTTGCAAGTCAGATGTGCTAACATACTTGGACACAGTGGTGCTGCATTAGCTCAAAAAGAAAGCAACGGGTCCCTTATGGTTTCAAACTAATTTGTCAAGGCTTTGTCTCCGAGACGTTAATCACTTTCGGCTGGTGCCCCATTGTCGTAGTTTCTTCCAGTTCATTTGAGAAGAACAAAAATATGGCTCATGCAATTATTCAACAGAAAATAAAATACTCCAGGAAGTTAGGGTGTGAGTTATCGTACCCCTACATTTGCAGTCTTACTGAAAGCCTTATCAAACTGGCTGCAAGCACTATAGGGGGACAAAAATATACATATTACTACGGGAAGTACAAAGCCCAACATATCACATTTACATTGAGCACATGACAACCAAATGGTAACTTCATTTTATGAACCTCCACCATCATGTTCATCTGCATCAGTTTTCTGAGGCAAATGAAGGTATTCCCAGAGCATTCTTACGATACTGACAATAAAAAAATTTGTTTATAAATTATGTAATCGATACTGAACAACTGTAAAGCTTGTAATTACTACGGAGTCAGTGTAACTGCGCATCATCCTCATATTCTACATTATGACATGCACAGTAGTTGTTTGCGATTCCTGCATCATTACTGCACTTTTTGAACGTGTAATATTTGCCGGTGACCAATTCCAATCTGGAGCACACACCGAACAAACTACAGCCTATCTATCTGAAGATAAAAACTAACAACGGACAACAAAACCAAAAAACGTCAAGGAACTGACGAAAATGACTTGCGTTAAACGCAAGACGATGTCTTTGTCCCTACATTCCCGTCTGTTTGCCTTACGGGAAACGTGCATCCACTATCTGCCATCTATACGGATACATCACATGTTCAGTTTTTGACTTTGTCCGTCACTTGGATCCTCTTTTTCTTAAGCACTTGACTCGATTACTTCGTTTTCCAAAACGAATTGTCAGCTTACTTGAACCAAAACTTGAAGATATGCAAGGGTGATGGGTTCGTTTCTACAACTACAAAGGTATAATTCATCGGAATACCCCACTCCTTACCCTCTGGAACAAAAACTATGTAGCCACTCAACCAACTGCAAACAGGACAGTAATATTATGTGGGGTCTAGCCCACTGCTAAACTAAAGAGTCTCATAATAACTGGCGTTCTGGTCAGTTATCAAACCATTCATCGCTGTTCTGAGCACGCCGTCCTCCGGTACCACCACGATTCCACCCACCATACTGCATATGTTGTTGTGGGTGCACTGGATGGGCTCCATAAGCATTGTATCCACCATAAGCAAAGCCAGTATACTGCATATTAAACTCCTGGGGTCCTCTGTTACCTGAGCTATGAGAGTTCCCTCGGCCTCCATACTGACGGTAGTCACGAGAGGCGAACCCTCCTCCGTATCTGGTGGGAGCATAAAAACAACAAGATGCAATTGCAAAAAAATACGAGAAAAAATCGCAAGTTACATACTTGCTATTCTACAAACTTTACCATCAAAAGCATTATATACCATTCATCAAGAAGTTTTATATCAAAATACGAAGAAATGTGATTTGTATTTTGCAAACGCCGAATTAGACGAGTTGCCCTCGCTTGAGTGAGTATAAGACTAGCTTAACCAAATGGGACTTTACACCAAACAAGAAAACTCACTGTGATACATGAGGTGTTACCAAACAAGTTTATTCAAAGACATTACAGAATTTTTAATACAAAGACCCTGCAATTGGGCTTGTTGCCATATGTCCTAACCTGGTTTGTGACCAAGTTAAGACCATAAAATGATAATTTATTAATTTATTACAATCCACATTTATTCCCTATACTACGTTTTCGGTTAATAATATATTCCTTAAAGTAAAACACGTACCTGGCACGATTTGCACGTTTGGCAGCAGCATGCTGTTGGGCTTGGTAAGCCATCGACTCCAGCCAAGATGGTACCTCCTGATTAGCTTCACTTAGCAAATCCATCAGATCACGAGCAACATTTCTATTCTTCTCATTGAAGAAAGAAGTGGCAAGACCTGTCGAAGCAAGAAATCTTTGATAAACACGTATTAATCCGTAAGGCTTGTTAAGAACCCCCCCAAAAGGGCGCATGCACTGTCTCCCCTTCCCACAATTCGTTTTCCATTTACCATGGTTCGCCTTAACAAACACAAACACACTTATTACTGGAGGACCGTCAATTTAAAGATGCGTACCGAGAAGCAGTAATGGTCTTATATATCTAACAGCTCACGAAATTCACTTGTCTATTGCGTGGAGTATGCAATCACACTTAAGTCCAGACTGCTAGGCGATCTGACACGTTCAACAAGCATTTGTTACAAACGCTGCGACAGCTAGCCAAAAGCAAAGCAAAACTACGAACACTACGACTAAAAGCAACACTATGAACACTACGAACACTAAGACTATAAGTAACACTACGAACACTACGACTAAAAGCAACACTACGAACACTACGACTAAAAGCAACACTACGAACACTACGACTAAAAGCAACACTACGAACACTACGACTAAAAGCAACACTACGAACACTACGACTAAAAGCAACACTACGAACACTACGACTAAAAGCAACACTACGAACACTACGACTAAAAG
>JANTCA010060023.1:0-16761 GCA_024741275.1 Chironex yamaguchii
TTTCTAAAGGTTGATTTTTTTCAAAAAATCTGCGATGAAGAAAGAGTTGGGTTAATTCTTGGTCACTGTGTGGGTGTGTGTTTGTTTCTGCTGGCAAATTTGAGGCCCCCATTTTCTTTCCTTTTTGTTAAATGGCAGTAGTTTTCTGGTATACCCAAGTAAAAATTATGTTCACTTAATGCATTAAAATTATGTAACTGAACTGCTGTTGCACATGTGGAACAAGACATAGTTGACAACATTTTTCGTGTAATGAATCCTGCTATATAATATAGTATAATATATTGTCCTTGTATAAGCTGTTGAATGTTCCATTTTCAGGTAGGTTTGGCATCTCAATATCACTAGATGGTGCATCTGCCATTGGAGCTGCTTTCGTTGATTTAAGGTGAAGAGAGGAGTCTGTGCTGTCTGGTCAAACTGCACACAATTTGCATTTAGTGAACTTTGAATTGCAGTGTTGTAAAGCATATTTCTCAAAGACCAACGAAATTGTACTGAATCAGGATCATTGTTCCAGCCTTGTCATCCCCGTATACATGCGAAGAAAACCTCAAGGTGATCTGGAGAGAATCTATATGTTAAGACATATTTTAGTTTCATAATTGTCCTTTCTAACAGCAGCCTTGAGATTGCCATTATAGATTTTGTGCTTGCAGCAAAGCAGATAATAATAGTAATAATAATAATGAACCTTGACCAGTATATCCACAGAGTGGCTCTTCACCTGGTCGCTAAATTTACTTACAAAGTTGAATTTCTAACATGATACTATATTCTAAGTAAAGATACAAGGTGCAAGAAACAAAGTTACATCAAATTTGAAAAGTAAGGGTTAAGATAGTTTAAAATTTAAATTAAATAAGCTAAAAGAGTTAAAAGTTAAGTTCATCTCTTTTAGGCCTCTTCTTTGCATCACTGAAACGGGGTTCAAACTGACAGCCTCTTCTTTGCTTCACTAAAATAGTGTTCCTTGGATTTTGATGAGAATTCGTCTTCTGTTTTTGAATTTCTTGTTGCTATTGGCATCTTGTTAAAGTTATTGGCTACATTGTTACTCCAAGTTTTCGAGTCAGTTGAAGTTGCAATTGGTGGTGCAGAGCTTGATTGCAGATGTCTACTGTTTTCTTTTTGTGTTATATCTATGTGTTCTGGTTTATTATGATCCGATATGTATATATTTAAAAGCTAGCTCTACAAGGTGCCAGTTCCTTCTCTCTTTCATAGGCAACCAGCCGAGTGATACAACTTCTTTTTCTTTAGCGTAATGGCCAAGAACAAAACTTGCTGCTGCATTTTCAACTTTTTGTAATCGTTTTTGTAGTTTCAAGAGGCCGAAATACAACATTGACATAATCCATTTTCGATAAGATTAGTAGCTCAGCCACTTACTTTTTTAGTTTCTGCGACATGATATTTCTGCGACATGAATTTTTTTAGTATAGAGAGAGTTCCAAAACAAGACTTTGTTTGTGTGCTCTTCCCACAAAAGATGCTGGTCTAAGGTGATACCAAGTAACTTTGCTGACTTTGCACGTTCAATTTCTTATTGTCCAATTTTGAGTGTGGGACAAAAATCATCGAGGTTATGATGAGGTGACAGTTGCTTTGCGCTAAGGACTATGGCCTTCGTCTTCCTAGGATTTAAGGCCAGTTTAGTAGATGCCGACCATGAATTTAGCTTTGCTAGGTCATTATTCATGGCATTTTTAAGCGAGCAAAAATTCTGTGGTCTGCCTTGTGCAACAATTGTTGTATTATCAGTGTATTGAAAGCAAGGCTGTTCCATTTCTCCTTGAAGATCTGTTACATATAAATAAAACAAAATAGGACCTAGTTTTGATCCCTGTGGTACTCCGAATCTAGTCAGCATCAGTTCCGACTTCTTATCATCCACTTGAACGAATTGATGACGGTTATTCAGGTAATTTAACAACCATTTTAAAAAAGGTTTGAAAACTTGAGGGCATGCATCTTTTGTAGCAAAGTTTTATGATCAATCATACCAAACACTTTGGAGAAGTCTGCAAGAACCATTAGTGTAATCTCACCCCTTCCCATAGCCCGTACAATTATATCCTTATTAGCACAGTTACGGTTGAGTGTCCTTTTCTGTATACACAGACCTTTTCGTTTGGAGTTTGTTCTTTCTCAATAAAATTAACAATCTGATTCATTACCAGGCGTTCGAAAATTTTAGATAACACTGACTATATTGAAACAGGCCTGTAGTCATCATTTGCTCTTGGATCATCTACCTTCGGAATTGGGGAAATTCGTGCTATTTTTCATTTCATTGGGAAAGCTGACTTTTGAATACAGGTGTTGATAATATGACACGTAAGTGATGCAAGAAACTCGGCAATCGGTTTTGTAAATTTTGTAGGGATATTGTCAGGACCAGTCGAACAGTCTTTTCTAAGGGATTTTATTGCATTTAAGACTTTATTGTAAGTAACAGGCGTTAAATTAAAGCTGTTATCCTGGCATTGTAGCATTTCTACCGTTTTAAATAAGTCATCCATGTTTAATGGTGAACATTGCAGAACTCTTTCAGCCATGAGTTAAAATGCCTATTGAGGTCGTTAACATTTGCTTTTATTTGTTGAGGGCTAGGGTTTAAAACTCTGTGGATGGTCTTCCATACATCTTTTGACCGTCTTGATGAGAGAGCATACTTGAGGAATTTGCGTTTGGTTTCCTTTATTTTCGTTTTGAGATCATTTCTTACTTTTCTATAAGCTTTCCAGTCCGCACCAGATTTTGTACAATGTGCTGTACACCTTAATTTATCTATCTGTTGTTGGAGAGACGTGACATCTATATGCTTTAGCCAGGGAGCAGGTGGATGGGTAACTTTTGTTCTTTTCAGGGGAGCGTGTCTGTCTATACATTCTGTCATCAATCTGCTTAGATATTCCACCATGTCATTAGGCTCGTCTCGAGTAGATTAGACGTAGTGGCAGCATGGAGAAGTCTTTTACATTATCTTTGACAGATAATTTTCCCTTGTTCCGGATGTACTTAAATCTAGGCTTGTTGATCCTTACGTTTATCCTATTCATGACCATATCTGAAATTTCATCTCAATTGTCTTTCTTATAACTATTGTCATTAGCAAGTAAGATTAAGAACATTGGCTCATCAATTTTTTTCATATTTGAGGCGTGGTTTTCAAAATTGTGAATGTCCCATATATGGGACGCTGGGCATGATTGGGTGCATCTTTTTTCGTGTGTTAAGAGCTATTATGCTTGATTTATTTTCAGTTAAGTCATATTAGCTCGAATTGAAACACTTCTTGTGATGTGTTTGTGTTGATTCAGATACTTCACACGGTATTCATAGCAGACTTATTTTTTATTTTCATTAAAAAAATCATATATTTACAACTTTTACGCTATATTAGCAGATCATTTTTGGTTTCAGGTACACATCCGGAAAGAACAATGTATATTACAAAATAAAATCAGCTGTATTGTAGCTGTCTGAAGGTTGCTCATTCGGGTCATCTTTCTGGTGGGTGGGGTAAAATTCGCATTTAATGGTAATCTTTCCTTTGCAGAGTTTGAACACTATGAAAAACATCGTTGGGGCATATCAATGTCATATGATAATACTTTTCACACATTAAGAATGAAAATCTGAAAAACAGTCAATGTGTAGTCCAACTTGACATTTCACAAATCAATTTCGCCTTTGCACCACAATTGGCACACCTTCTTTGTGTCAGGTTACTGTGAGGGTAATGAGAAACACCGTCCAGTCTCACAGCATCTGGAATTTTACCGTGACTGCGCATCCTCAATTGAAGAGATGGCCTGGCCCTTGAACAGCATTTCAACGAATAAGTTTTCACCACTTCTCTGCGAAAGGTTAGCAAGGCCAAAGGTTTGATTTTGTTTGCATCTGAAGCTTTATACAGAATCCAGGAATTTTGAATGACTGCATCAGGCATCAACATGAAAAACGGAACCGACTATTTCTTGGACCGAACACAGATGCTGTAATAACTGATATTCTGATCCATTCTGTCCACACACCCCATATTCTTGTTGTAATAATCAACAACGTTTGGTTCTTCTATTTGCATTCTCAACAATACCTTGTTGCTGTTCCAACTGGCTCGACTGACTGACAATTGGAAGCCAGTGTTACAATACTATTGTCATTCCATCGAACAAACAACAACTTGTTTGCAGTGTCGTACCTGAAATCCATTTCTCCCCTTCCTTTCTTTTTCGTTGGCTTTGCCTCCTCTAAAGGGCATTTTTCTGTTCTATTCGCTCTAAGAGTTCCGGTGGCACCGAATCCCTTTTCACCAAGATACTGGAGCAATTTCAATGAGGCAAACAAGTTGTCAAAACTTAAATTGAATGATTTGGTCTGAGGTAAAACTGATGTCAGCTTTGTGGCAACTGTTTCACCAAGGCCAAGGTTTGGATTGATGTCTCCTTTGCCACAATAGGGATCACATTGGATTACATAACCCAATCTTGTGTAAAGGCACCAAAGCTTGTACCCAAATTTAATAGGCTTTTCTTTCAAAAATTGTTTAGCAGAATGTTTTGCAAAGTAAGGTATCATGGCTTCATCGACACAGAGATGTTGTTCCATGCTAAAATTTTGAAGAAATCTTTCATTCATCATGCCGTAGAAAGGTCGAATTTTAGACAGTTTATCATTAGGACTAAGATTTGCGTTGTCAGCTAAATGAAGGTATGGCAGAATTTCGTCAAACCTCCTTGTTATCATATCAGTGATAAATTGATTGGAAACGTCTCCACTGAGTTCCCAAAACATCCTTCTCCAAGGTAGTGGTGCGTATCCACTGATCAAGAGTGCTCTACAAGATGCGTACAGTTTCGATTGTTGGCACAAATAGTTAATGACATCATTGTCAAAAGAACACTCAAAAAGAACTTGAGGCGAAATGTCTGTTCCTTCAGCAATGTTCTCTTTGTTCCACGTGGAAAATTTTCTTGAAACGGAAGCTGGTAAATCCGGTTTGGCCCATGTTCTGGGTTTTGGTTGCACGGGAGCAGTAAGATAGTCCGGTTATTCCTCATGGGAAGGCTCTTCTGCCACACTAACATCAACAACTTCATTCCTTTTACTTCTCTATCTACATCAGCTGTTTCATATGCACCTTTCGTATCTTCAACCAAACTACCTTCTAGATAACCTCTAAACTCAGCAGGAGCGACAATAAATTTCCAGATAAATTATTGAGATTTCCTGAGCCAGTCTCATCATCATCACCACTATCTTCTGCAGTGTCATATCCATTATCGTCACGAGGTAATACGAATATATCAGCTCGATCAAACTCATCAAACTCAGTTGAATATTTTTTTTGAAGCCATGTTTACTAACTAAAAGGTAAAACGAACATAACCAATGAAACAGCCTCACATTTTCAGACAATAAAACAAAATTGCATTAGTGGGCAGACACCAGGATTCAATACAATTGAATGTGGTTGCATAGGAACAATGGAATGCTTGGTTTGAGTTACTATTATGCAATTTCAGGAGTGCAATTTCCTGGAAGGAGAAATAATGAATGCTATGCGTGTGCATATCAGCACATATTCCTTAACTTTCTTGCCATGGGGGCGTTTGTTTTTAAGATTTTGGAGTTCAATTTGTCTCTACTGAAGAACTTCGACGATACCAAACATGCTATCTTTTCGATCACTGCATCACAGATTATGAATGCTTGCGTTTGAGACCTATCATGGAGTTTAAGTTATTTTTGCAAAATTGTTGAAAATTGTGACTAGCTTCAAAATAAAAAATCTAGAGACTAGCTTCAAATACACGTTCAAATTTACTGCCAGGCAGGCTACTTCCTATCCTAGTCCATTCAAATCAAATTCAACTTCAAAAGTTGAACGATGAAGAAAACTATCTCCAAAATTCGCAGATGAATTGATCCCTCTTTCGACAGTAAAAGTGTTGTAGCTCAGTGTTATTACCGGAACATGTTGCTGCTCTTCCCAACCAACCATGAAAATCATGATTAGGAATATGAATTATATTATCATATTATTCTTTATGCTTGACACCATTAATGGTGTGATTTTGTTTAGTTCTGTTTTTATGTCCTAAAAGATGAAAAATAACTAGATTTGTTTGAGCAAATATTTGACTGGCGTTTTTCATGATGTGCTGGCCAAAACAACGTGAATTTGCTTGAAATCCCCTTGGGCAAAAATAAATCTACATTAATTATCCATCCCTCCTTCCATTCACTGATGGGTATAAGAGTACGTGATAGAGTGTTATGTTATTTTAGTTGACACTCAAACAAAAACGGAGCACTCTCCAAAAATGAATGTTCTATGATGAACTTATTTCCGTGTGGCATGGCTTTACACTCTATCAGTCTCCTACTTCAGCTTTGAATCGAGTTTTTTCCGACTTTTTCAAGTTGTGTGACTGACAAATTGGTGTTAACGAGACCTTGTTTAAACATGTCAGCCTTAAAGAAGGAAATGGAGATTAACAGTCGCAAAGGCGGTCCATTCACTACTTGCCAGGGGTGTTGTTGGAAATCATCACACATGCTACCGTGAGAGAAAGAAGTGTTAGAAAAGGTTTTGCATTGATTTGCTTATGATACTTTATTTCAGAAAAATTTTCAAGTAGGCCAAAATTTAGCCTAATTTGCTATATAGGCCAAACCAATTTTTCAGTAGCCAAACAAGTTCGAATTATGCCAGATTTTTGAAATCTGGCCTCCAAATAGGCCAAATGGCAACCTTGGTCAGTACGGTTGTTTCCGTCCAGGGAGCTGTCATTTCCTCGATAACGGACTTAGATTCGCCTGAGATGGTTTTGTAGGAGATGCCATACTTGCAAAGCAATAAAGAATTAGTTAAAACTTTAACATAAAAACCATCACATTAGCTAAAAATGTCATGTGCTGACAGCAAACGAATTTCTTTTTTCAATGCAATGACATCTTTTAAGCGTAAAACCCGTTACTTTATTTTTTCTTTCTTTTGTTTCGATTCTGGGACGTCAGCATGACTGATGTAATGCCTTCAATTCAAGAAATTTTAAAACTTTAATCAATGCCGATTGTCTTGAACAAGACTTATGAAATTGAAGCTTTTGTTATGGTCTATCATGTGTATAAAGAGATATGGACACCAATTGTGGGAGAACAATTAAATGCAATTATGCAACTGAACAACATATGGACAGATACGCTGTAGCAATTTTTCAAGAGGGAAAGCAGAAATTCATTGGACACCTCTAACTTGGCAAATCTGGGAAATTCGGAAAAACAATGTTCTATTTTTTAAAAGCAGACAAGGACAATAAGTGCAAAGTGGAGATCCTTGGTAAAGTCTTAAACCAAAACGATGGTTTAGGAATGAAGGTACCATCTCGTCTAATATTCACAGCAGAAGAGAAATACATCAGTGTCCTCAAAGAAAGACTTCCTAACATGTTGTAGTAATTTCTATGAAGAGAAATATTTCAGAAGAAAAGAACAAAACAAACCTTTTTTCCTATTGGTCTAGCCATCCATCAGATGCTTGGAACTTCTCCAAAGGGCCTTTTCTTTGATAAGGATGCCACTCACTGGTACGTTTTCAGCTCTTACATGTGTAAACCATTTCAAAACTGCTTTGTTGAGTCGTTCGAATGTATTCTGGTTCATAAGTTTTGATTTACCAGCATTTTGATTTTTGAAAGCATCAAAGATCTTTTTCTTGTTTTTCTTCCATGTCGAGAGTGTGTTGGGAGGTATGTCAAATAACTTTGCTACATCTTTATTTGATTTCCCCTTGTCCAACTTGACTAAAGCTTTATATTTTGTCTCCAGCTTTTTCTCGGCGTGTTGTCTCTTGCCTATTTTCAATCAAGAAGTGGAAAAAGGTAGAAAGACCAACGTCTTGAAAATAACGTTGGAAAGACAATTTTAGAAAAACATTCGTATTTGTCAAAGCCCTGTTTACACTCTAAAATTCGAATTAGGGAGAGAATCTTGCTTTAACTTTTGCCTTTCTTTAACGGCAATGCCTCTTTCTCCTATGCCATTGCTGTTACTTCCTCCAACATGCAATCGTCAAGGGCAATATGTTGAAGAATTTCCGTCTCATCCATTTCCAAATCACTTGCTTCCTAAGGAAAATAAAGGTGTCTCTTTACACTTGATGCTGATCCTGTAACTGTCAGTTTACTCTCTACAACAGAGCACACCTTACTTTAGTCTCCACAACTAAAGTAGCACCAATTAATTACTTAGCAGCCACCATCTTTAACCAAGTTGATGTATTTTTAGCTGGGAAAATGATTTCAAATGGAGCCTATACCTACGCCTATCAATCCTTTCTGGAAATGATCGTCAGTTACAGAACTAATGCTAAAACAAGCCAATTGCAAAACGCCCTCTATTTAAAAGACACAGCAGGGCACCAGGACGATGATGGCGCTGACGATGAACAACAAGGTTTTAAAGAATGGCTTTCTCTGTGGAAGCAAAGTCAGCCTGTTGAATTAGTGGGAAGAATACACCAAGATATTTTCAGTCAGGAAAGACTCAACATTAAAGGTGTTTCTCTGAATCTCAAGCTCCACCAACACAAAAAGATGTGCTTACTGTCATCTGACGAGTATCCCACTACAGGCTGCAAGTTTCTGATGCAGTTCTCTATGTGTGCAAAGTTCGAGTGGCCGATCATGTCTTAAATGCGCTCAATAAAGTTCTCCAAACTCACACAATTAAATATCCAATTACGAGAGTGACCCCAAACTATTTTCCATCCCCGCTGAAAACCTGAAAGCAAACATTACTAATGCTTTTCTTGGAGAGTTGCCGAAGCGCATCATTATCTGCCTTTTAGAAAACCAAGCCTTTAATGGAAACTTTGAATCCCTTCAACTTTCGTCACTTCAACTTAGTTTCTCTTAACCTTTTTCGAAAAGGGGAACTTATCTACAACAAGCTCATTACATTTAATTTCAAAGAAAACGATTTTGTTCTGGGCTGTAAAAGCTTGTTTTCAGGAACATATAGTCTACATTCCAAGGAGGGAATTGACATTGCTCATCGAGACTTTGCTAAAGGATACAGTATTGATACATGCTGTTGAGTTATCTCCAGATTTGGATTGTGATGGATGTCATACATCCATGAAACAACTGAAGGAAAATCTCCAATTAAAACTAAAGTTTGCCGAAGCCTTACCTAGGACTGTGAATGTGTTTATTTAGGCAGAAAGTGATGCCATGATTGAAATAGACCATGCATGGTAATGAGGTAACCAACTCACAGAGTTGCTGTTGGGGTGGTGGAAGTTGGACGTGTGGTAGGCTAAACATTTTGGCCTGGAGGATCAAGCTGTTGGGTTCTGCGGTGTATAAGGTTTTGTAATATGTGCGAGCAGTATCTAGGACCTCTTCTGGTGTAGTAGCATAAGAGCCATCAGGCCGGCAGAGGCAGTTCATACTTTTATCTGCTTGCTTGTGTTTGATGAGGCTGCAGAAGTAGCGAGTGCCACTCGCCTTCCTCAATCCATTAGGCCTGTGCTCGGGCTTGAGTTGCAGCAATGCTGGCTTTACTGAAAGTTCAGCCTCAAGGGATTCGCAGAGTTTCCTCCATTTCTCCAGGTGGGTGGTTTCAATTTTGCATGACACATTTTGCAGTTGTTTCATCAAGCGACAGAGCCTGGCCCCAGAGGCCCTGCGCTGCACCTTGACATAATCAACCGAGAAGTCATGTATGGCTTCCTTACCAGCGTCCCACCATGTCCGTGGGTCTGGAAATAACGATTTGTGTTGTTGCCATGAAGCCCACAGTGCTTCAGTGGATTCACGGCATTGAGGGTGGGATAGTACGCTGTTATCCAACCACCATACGCCCTTTCCCTGTGGTGGGGAATTCATATGAAATTCAAGTTGGACCATTTCATGGTCCGAGTAAGGATACAGTAGAATCTCACACTGGCTGATCCGGAGGCCAGCATGAGTACTAATGTAAATGTGGTCTATCCAGCTTCTAGAGCCATAGGGGGAGATGTGAGTAAAACTCTGCTCATCAAGGTGGCAGTGTCTCCAGGTATCGATGATATTACATTCTGTTATGAGGTCGAGGAGGGCCTCCTGAGAATGATTAGTAGAATGGGAGAAGTGATAAAGGTCTATGGCGGGATCGATAACTGTGTTGAGATCACCCCCATGATTAAGATGGGTTGATCATCATCAGGGTATCTGGCTTGGAGACAGGTGATGTCTCGGATGATCTGTGATAGGAAAGATCTTTCCTGTTTGTGTCCTGATGGGGCATATATTGAGCAGCAGAGGTAGTGTTGGTTGGTAATGATCACCTCTACCACTATCAGACGGCCCTCTGAATCAGAGTGGACGACCTTGGGTGACAGCAAGAGACGTTCGGAAAAGTACTGCCACACTTGCATTTTGGTTTGTAGGGTGAAGGTTAGCACAGAGTTTTTTTTGGCCAGCTTTTTTTTTCAGGTCCGAGTATTGTGCTTGTAACAAGGCGATTTCTTGTACAAACACAAGTCTGCATTGGTGTGGTAACAGAAATGGAGGGAGAGGTCCCGCCTAGCTGTCTTCCGAAGGCTGTCCACATCAACAGTAATACATCTTAGAGTTGACCTACTCATCTGCCCAGCTATAGCGGTGAAGAGGAAGTGTCACATGGGATGTGGCTGAAAAGTCTAATTCTGTCTCTGATTCGAAGTCAGTATCTGCTCCTGACGTGGGAAGGAGGGGAGATCTACTGGATGGGAGGATTCTAGGTCTTTGTGGTCTGGAGGGTCTGGAGGGTCTATGGAAATGGCAGGGCCAACTCTCGGGTTGGGAATAGCCTTGGAGGGCTTAAATGGTGTGGTCGATGTTGACTTGGGCTTCTTCCTCTTGTGTCGTTTGTGCTGCGACAAAACGAGCTGCCACTCCTGGTATTGCGAGGTCCTATGGGGTGCAGAGGTCACCTGGCTGTTGGTCACTTCCTTCCGCTGGTTGCAGCAGCACCATGGCTGACCCCGGGTCCCAAACATCCAAAAAATACTCTTAAAACAAGACTGTTCTCTACTTTCCCCTCAACCTTTCAAAATCACTTCTTCCTCTGAAGCTTTTGAAGTTACTTCTTCCTCTGAACCTTTTGAAGCTCCAGCAGATACATAACAGCTACATATGTGGGCATGACGTCTCCATGTAACCGGCACATCCAAATCCAGTGCTGACTGTTATGCTTAACTGACACGTTGCTTGCCAAGCAGTACATGGTGGGCAATGGCGGCGACCATCCCGAATCTGGGGGAATTCGGGGAACGTTCCATGCCAGATTCTGTGGATAACCCCGAGGTCGGAGAATATCCACCAAATTGTCCGATCCATGGTATCTGGGTTTACTCCGGGAAGCAAAACAAGTGTTGCCTCTGAGATAATGGGGGCTACTTCGATGCGAGTCCCATCACTAAGAGTAACCCTGGTCATGAGGTCCCTGGTACGGAAGACCAAGTTCCATCGGCCCCCAGCCAGGGGCACTGCCTCTTCATTTCTTTTAGAGCCGACCATGGCCAACAGGATAGGTAGAAGTTCTTGATACTTAATTCCTGGGTGAACAAAAGTGGCTCCCCGGGATTTCATGGTTCCTGAAGTGCCATTCCCTCCAGAGTTGGTGATTGAGGATTCTGCGGAGACTTGAGAGGTGGAAGGTTGTAGAGGAGGTGGTTGGGGGTTTTCAGTTTCTGAAGCGTATCATGCTTCGCCAGGGCCAATTGGTGGTCGTTGAGCTGATATCTCCTCAGGACAGTCTGGAGTTGTTCCTCGAGGGCATGGACCACCTGGGGGTTGGTTCCGCACTCTTGTTCCCTTGCTAGGGCTTCTTTTTGCCGGTTGGGCCTATATTGGACAGACATAGCCATACTTGCCCTAACAAGCTTGTTAAAAATGAATTGACTCGTTAGGCAGTGAAAAAAACTAACAGGACTTTAAGAGTCCTAATACTTACAATCTTAAATACACTTGTGGCTATAAGAGCCAGCTAGCAACAATAGAATTAAATAATATTAAATAAAATGATACTGCAAACGTCCTAAATACTCCAGGGAAGGTGAGAGTGCCTAATCCCCTTAAGGGGTACTACGTTTCGTACCTGGTTGAAGACCAGAGGACCCCAACTAGGCTTAAAGATCTCAGAAACGTAAGGAGTTTTCCGACTGCAAACGGACAGAGCTGCGCCCTCTGGAGCCCCAGAACTCAGACATAGAAAACCGCCCGGATATCTACAGATACCAAAGCTCTAGCTCACCCCGCGGTAAAAAAAAAGACAGAAAGACCTATTAGGCCTACCTAAGGTCCTCTCGTGAATCACCACCAGAAAGACGCAGAAAACGGTTGTCAAATTATGCAGAAAGATTTCAGATAAGGAAGATCCAAGTAGATAGGAAGGCAAAGGGGAAATGTCATTTGGTCAATCAACTCAAATTGCATGATGGAGAGTATCTTTTCCAGGAGAAGAAGCTTTGGAACCACTATAAAAAGACTGAGAACATGGCAATGGGAAGTGTTGATTGTCTCAGGTAACTCAAAATATTTTGATATTATATGAGAATAAAGTTTCTTCAGCGATGTTACTTCTTTCTGCTGTCATTTCTGTGGCTATTGTTGGCGCGAGTTTTGGTCGTGGATGTCACGTGACACTATTACAGAAATCCCGATTGAGGCGGGGGACTGGAGGAGGTTCAAGTACAAAAGACGGCAAGCCCAAATAAAAAAAAACAACCTTAACTTAGCCCTATAAAAGCTGTTGTTTATACTTACCAAATCCTCAGTGCTATACTTACCTGGTTAGCGTGTATACAGGCCCAGGTCCACGTCCAGTAAAATGCCACGTCCCATATGCAGGAAGAGAACCACTGTGGTCTGGCAATATCCTGGATAGGCAATCCAAGAAAACTTCAATCATCCCTTTTCCTGTAATCATAATCTGTCTTGTAATACTGTTCTGTAAGTTAACACCAGGAAATTGCTTTGAAGTTGTCTGGATTAAGTGTCACAAATCCTCTATCGTGAGTTGATCTCCTTGCCGTGACAGATGTTTTGGGCGTCACTGAAAGCTGTTTGATGGTGTGTATTTGTGTTTATCTGTAAATATTTACCAATTTGTGTCACAGTTCTTACCTGGCTAGCACGTACGCAGGCCCAGGTCCATTAAATTCCCACGTCCCATATGCAGGAAGAGAACCACTGTGGTCTGGCAATATCCTGGATATTTGACTCTTATGGAAAAGACCCAACCAATTATGGAGAAGAAGTTGTGACATTTTTTAATGCCAATTGTAATAGAGTTCAAAGAAGTACACGTCAGCTTCAAAGTGCATTTAGTGTTTTCTGTGGACAATACTGTATTTTGTTTAGTCATTTCATTTGTAAAGGACTTTCCATGAGCACTATTCTCAATCATTTCTTTGACCATAATCAGTTACGCAATGATAACATAGTTCAAGACTTGTAAAACAAAGGTACCCTATAATGGTATGCTGTAGGACTTCAATGGTGCTACTCTGGTTTTTGATGCTATAAATCTGACAACTGTTTCCTGATCACTGTAAGTGGTCCTTAAGTATGCAACTGCAGCATAGGCTTCTTGAAAAGCATCCTCAAAAACATGAATGTTTGATGTCTGGATGCTAAGATTTTCACCCTTGCTAAGACATCGTGCTATCTTGATGTCTTCAAGTTCACTCAACTGCTTGAACCACCTCCTTACACTCTGCTCCCGAACATCCCAATCAAAACCTGCTGCCCATATTTGTTGCATAAGTATCTTACCGATGGATCAAAGATTGTTGCTGTTTTACTTAAAACAGTCCTCTTTGTCAGTACTGCATTTTCCTTTTATGGCACAGGCTTAAATGCAAAGCAATCCTCTTTAGCAACCCACAACATACCTAGTGTTTTAGTTGAAGGTAACTGTCCTTCCTCAAGATCTATTTCAGATGCTCTCTCCTCGGGAGGAATATACCCCTGTACTTCCTCTGAATTTGACAGCCATTTTCTGGAATACATGCCAGCTTTTCCCTACAATTCTGACAACTGACGATACAAGTTACACCCCTCCTCAATGGTTGCAACAGACTCCTTGCTGTCATCCATGTAAGTTGACTTCAATACTGCTGTTGCTGCCTTTGAATAAATATCTACCCACCTTCGAGCATGCTCTTGTGCAACATACTGAGCCAAAAATGGTGATGCATTTACACCAAACACCAAGTGAGAGAAGTCATATTCCTCTGGACGTTTACTTTCATTTAGCTCTCTCCACAGAAATCTGTGATAACTTCTATCTTCTAGTGCAATTTCTATTTGCAAGTACATCTCAACATTATCACATATTAATGCTACTGAGTGCTTTCGAAAACGAGTCAATACATCAAAACTCCCTGCGAAGCTTTGGACCTTGACTGATGTTGTTATTATGGAAAGTCCCCTCAAACCTAGCAGATGGCATGAAACACAATTCTAGTCTTAGTGGTTGCCTTATCTGGTCAGATAACTTCAAAATGTGGTAAATACCAAACATTCTGTACCTCAGGCTCATATGGGTTAACTTTTCTAACATAGCCCTTACACATATACTGTTTCATGGTATCTGAGTAGCTTTCTGCTGCTACTGTGTTTTTCTTAACTGGCTCTCAGTTCTCTTAAGGCGCTTAACTGGCATTTCATGGTTATTTGGTAAGTTGGGCCTATCATCCTTGCAAGGAATTTTCACCTGATACCGACAACCAACATCTGTTATTGTCTTCTGTACAGTTGCTATTGCAGCTTTTTCCTCAGGCTTGATGTGTCTATACTTCACTGGTCTGGCTCCACGTTCTTCAACCTCCCAAAATTGTCTCAATGTTGAATTAAGTTCTGACGTTACACTGAAATCTGCTGAAAGGTATGTATATGCAAAATGGGTATGTATGGTTCTGAAGTTTGAGGACGAGAAATACTATTCCTTCTGGAGGATGCTTGCCTCTTGATAAATGATACAGCATCCCTCTGAGAGTCAGAGAAATCGATCTCTAGCCTCTCCATCTCGTCTGACAGTTTGTCTACTGCCTCAAAATCCTCTATGTCCATTAAGGCTTGAGACAGAGTTGCCATTGCCTCAATCGCCAACTCTTGAGTCACATCCAGCTTCTTGTTTGCCTCTAAAATGTCCTGAAACGTAATACTGACATCCTGTGACTCTAGTAAATCGATTAACTGGCTCTGGTAAATGATAACTTTACCTTTAAGTTTTAATTGCATAATCAACTTCAGTGTCTCCATATTTTTTACTTGGAAACTGTTCGTCGAATTTCCGTCTGTTTCCATACTAATTCAAAACTATAACCAAACTCTGCTACCAGCTCTTTGGAGCGACTATCTCCAAGAAGATTAGAAGTGGATCGAAAGATAACTATAAAACCTATGTAAAATGTAAAATCTATGTAATCTATGTAAAATTCCTATGACTGCTGCATTAGCAGCCCTGACTGTACAGCTTCACAATCCTTGTACAACTGAACTAAAAACACTAAAAACTCAAAAATAGGTACAAATTTCCCAATCAAGCTGACAGCCACATACAAACTATTTCACAATATACAGATTGACCATCATATGAGGATTTCACAATATACACATTGACCATCACATGAGGATCGGTCCACCCCAGCATGCTATGTTATACACTACAAACTCAAAAATAGGTACAAATTCCCAGTATCAATTAAAACAACTAACTACATTACAATAGAACTGCACTGATTGGCTTAAAAACTATACAAAGGTAATCATTGGTCTATCCCCTAGTTACCGCGATTTGGTTGGATAACAAATGTGATGGCAAAAATGGAGTCTTGTTCAGAAACTACTAACCACAACTACGGCAATTTTTCGGTATTTATCGGCGATTCCAAATCGTTGCCAGGAATTAAAGACACAACTTAGATGAAGACCGTGTTTTCTCTTGTGTCGTTCTAAAGCTATACTCTCACAAATCAGAAACAGTAACAGCTTATGGGCCTAGAGGTTTGAGGAAAAGAAAGTCATAGTCTTTTAGCAGCCTTAATAGTGGTATAGTTACAGAAGAATTTGTAAGTGTCTGTTAGCAATGGCTTCCAACCTGAGGTCAATGTTTTCGACGTTTACAGCTGAGAAGTTAAATAACAACTATGGGAATCGGAAGTTCAGGATGGAACAAATACTGAAAGAATATGGACTCTGGGAGTTTATGAAGAGCCCAGGAGAATTTACAAATTTTCAATGAGATGGTCACATGTAAGTATAACGTAAATAATATTCTATGACTAAGTATTTTTAACTAAGTTTGTGGGGCATATTTTGAGGTCCTTTTATTCACTTCTTCCTTCAGGGTGGATGATATCTCGCACAGTTGTTTCCGCTTTCTTTGCAAACATTTCTAAGACGTTTTTCAGGGACTAAGATCATCTTTAGCATCTTCTTCTGTGTCATGCTCTTGCTTATTTTCCAAACAGATTACTTAACAACGATATAGCAATAGGAATAAGTGTTCCTAGGAATCCCCCTTGTTGCACTACGATTTGTTGCTTTCGTTTCAATGGAACCCTTGTATCTGCCAGTGCTTGTTGTTGCGGAACTGCCGCCTAAAGGTCTCAGTAGCCTGATACACAAGGAATGGTCTGACAGTAACGGGACTAAAATAGTGCTAATCAAAAAAAATCTTGAAATTACAAGTTAAGGGAATCATAATCACTAT
>JANTCA010060034.1:0-16758 GCA_024741275.1 Chironex yamaguchii
CGCTAAAATCATACTTAAAAGCTTTTTTCGTCTGACACTCTTCAGAGTATGAAACGTCAGAAAGGAAAGTATATGTCTATGGCAACTTATTGACGTTTCATACTCTGAAGAGTGTCAGTCGAAAAAAGCTTTTAAGTATGATTTTAGCTCAATGTCGCAAATTTTCAAAGCGATTTTCAAGTTTTGTACCGCAAAAAGATTGTTCAACGATCCACAGATGTTTCTATTGTTTCACTGGAAAGTTTGCTTTTAAAAATGCCTTACGGGCCCTTGACTTTCAATATGCTACAGCTGGGCAGAGACAAATCAAGAACAGGTATGATAAAATGTAAACGTTTACCACACATACAATGTTTTTAGTGATTAAGGACTTCGTACAACGGTTTAATCTTTCATTTTTGTTTTCATTCACGTTCATCCCCGAACCTTTTATGTTTATCTACTTTTTTGTATGTGCTTCCAAGTAAGAAATGGAAGTAACAATTTGATATTGTAGCAGAGACAAAGATAGTAAAGGTCATAGTTCCAGACTTCGGAAGTGACAATAAATAAAGCTAAAAGTAGTAAAGAACATCTTTGATGGATTTGCTTTCATATTTTTGTGATAATTCATGACTGTTTCACATACATTACAGTTATATACCTAGCAACAGTGGCGTAGTTTGACTTTCATTACAGGGTATTCTCTAGGAAAGGGGAGTGGAAGAGGCTAGGATGAGGTTGGAGGCTGCAGTTACGGAATGGGGTATTGCAGCTAAAGGTGGCAGGACATGGAACTGTTTATAAAGAGAAAATAATTTTAATTTCGGATTGCACATTTTGTGTACTCGTTTTTATGATCTGTTAGCACATTCTTACATGTTGATTTTGCTTGGTATCATCAAGAGGGACCAGATTCGCTTCATATTCCTGACATACCCATATTCAAATAGCAACAGCTTTTCGGCAGTTTCAAATTTCTCTCAGCATCTTCCTGTCTCACAAGGTAAACACTGTTTACGTCAATTTATTTAGTAAATAAATAACTCTCATGATTCTTTGGTCTGTGGTTGAGAAGATATGATGATAGGGAAAACGAATGCAAATTTCTGATCATAAAATATAAAAAACACTGGTTTCCCTTTTCATAACAGGAATTCTAACATGGTTCATGATTTGAAGTTTTCTCTGTGAAAAATTCCTAGTTATTACCTGAATACCTTGAATGCCCTGACGCTACAATGTTGCTAGACAAGTCATGAAAAACTGGCTTGGGAGTGGATCAGACACAGTCAACAGGAACACGAATGTTCCTGGAGATCAATGAGGCTGTTTTGAATCGGTTTTGAACAACCTGTGCGTGAAAAATGCAAAGTAAAGAGAGAAACTATATGAAGTTTGAGTTGTCATAATCAACTTATCAACAGTGCCTTGAACAAGACACTCGGTAGCCTATTACAGGATTGGAAGCTGAACATTTTCAGCTTATTTTCCAATTGTTTCACTCGTGCGTCGAGAAAATCATGCAACAAATATCTGCACTCTGATTGTTTAAATCGAGCAGCAAGAGATTTGCTGCTTATTTCGTGACGTTGATGCCTAACTAGAAGAATGAGCAGGAAGTTCTTTGCAAACATAGTTATTATTTTAACATTCTTTTTGCGGTACAAAACTTGAAAATTGCCTTGAAAACTTGCAACATTGAGCTAAAAACATACTTAAAAGCCTTTTTCGGTTGAAAAGGAACAAAACAGTTCATTGCCGTTTTTTAATGTTTTGGTGGAAAAAACTGAGACTAGTTTGATAACAACAGTTTACCTTTTACTGACCAGTACATTCTTTAGGATTTCAATCTTCACTTCTTTATCTACCTTTGTAGTAATTTAGCATACTTGAGCCAATCTGCATTTAACTTCCTTAAAGTAACATTGCTCATATGATTATGAAATGTTCATCTTTCATGAAAATTAATTACGTCAGCTTTTTCTCGTGGTTTTTCTCAGGGACGCCGGAGAGGGTGGGCAAGGAGAGGCAAGCGCCCCTCTTGTCTTTTCTTTCTGAGGGTAAGGAGGGCAAATATTTCGTTTCAATAATTTGTTTTGAGGACTTAAAATACAACGAAAATCATGACCTGAACCTTGTTAAAACTTTTACCAATTTTCCTCTCAATATCATTTATTCCGTTAATCACGTTTTCAGCACCTCATAATGCACAATCATTTCCTTTCCATTCCACTTGAGCAAACATCATCATTCCATCTTTTGGTCTAACTTGATCTCCAAGCACATCCAGCATATTTGCTTACCTTGTAAGTACTTCTAAAACAGGGTGTAATCATCCAAACAAGACTATACTTTTTCCTCATTGCTGTACTCAGGCTTCAATTGTGATTTGCTTGTCGGATAATAGTGACACACACAAGGGAGCATTCAATTTCAAATACAGAGAAAGCTTTGATAACTAGAAGGAAGGTCCTGAAAAATTTTAGGAACACAATGATAGGTTTACTCATGAAGCTGCATGTGGTGCAAGCATAAGATGTGTCATTGCAGGAACATTTAGCTCACTTCATCTTGGAAAGCAGCTTTGAAAACAGGGTGCAATAAGATGTACAACAAGGGTTAAGGCAGCTCATGTCATCCTTGAGAAGACCACTGAGCTGTGCAAAGCGCTGGAAATGCTGAAGAATGATCCAAGCATCTCTGCGGATACCAAAATAAGAATTCAAGGGATTCCAGAGTTGTCTTTACTGCAGGACCTTTTGATTTTAATGTGACGCGGAAGCTTCTTTGTTTGTTGGAAAAGTTCTTAAACAAACTCCAAGCAATTGATATATCTACCGATTATGCTTTGTATTCTCTGCAATATACACTGCAAAGGTTGAACGAAATGAAGAACAAGAGAGAATTTAAGTGTATTCTAAATAAAGCAAAGAATGTTGCTTGGGTGAAGGAAATAGCCAATAGGGACCAGCAAAGGAAAGTCGCAATATGGGTGGAATACATAGATAGTGTTCTAAACGACGGGCGTCATACAACGAAAGCAGCAGACGATGGGAGGTTTGACCAGATGCGCCGCCGATCGTACTAGGAAGCCATGGATATGATTGTCCAAAAAGTCAACAAAATATTATAAGTAGGATGATTTCTCCTTCGTAAGTAGTATAGAACAAATCCTGTTAGGATCAATGACTAAAAGAGGGTTTCCTACAGATAGCCTAGCTCATGCATCGATTGACCTCTACAACGTAAGGAGAGAAACAACATCAGTATCCCGTAGTTCAACCATCGCCAATATATTCAATTCAATGCCCCTTGCAAATACGCATTGCTCCGAAGTCCACAAGATCATGAGGTTATATTACACAGTACCCCTCAACATCCTGTGAGCGCACATTTAGCACTATGCCATGGCTTAAAACATGGTTGCTGGCAAAGGCTGGAGCAAATAATCTGATTGACATCATGTTTGCTAACATTCAAAAGAGAGATATGGACAGGGTTGACATAGAATCAATTGCGAATAAATTCGTTGAGAGGAATGAAACAAGAAGGGACTACTTTGGTAAATAAAGGCATTGCATAAAGGATGCTAAATCAATATTTTTTATTAATCTGTTATCTCTCATTGTAGTTTGTTCTATGTATTCATTCAAGTATGGAATGAACATTTCTGTTATTACTTTTGTTTGGTTATAAGTAGAAACGAAAACTCACAAATGGTCAGAAAACTCATAAACAGAAGGCAACTTATGTTGCAACTTGATGCTATAGCCATAATAGGTTGCTAGCTCCATAGCAGCTTCCAGATAGTCCTTATACGATTAGGAATGAGGACACTTGTTGGAGAAATAACCAAAATAATGATGTAAATGAACATTATCATTTTTCTTTTTCAGTGGGAAATTTTTCCGGAGGAGTACCCCTGGAGCCTCCAGTTTATCAATTCGTTTCTCTTACTTGGGGCCTCGATTGTCCTTCCATTCCCAGCCATCCCTTGCGCTACCATCGTTCCGGCATCATTGGTTTTTCTACCATTAATCTTTGCTCTTGCGCAATTCTAACTGCTGGTTGACCATAAGCCTCCTTTTCGAGATAATGAGGTAATGTGATTTAATAGACTATGATCACAGCAAAAAAAGACCAGAAGCCTCACTCTCGTCGGAACCCTTTGATTTCAAGCAGATAAAATGTAATATTACATGGGTACGAGGCCACCATTAATCTAGCAAGTGTATTGCCAGCCACCTGCGACGGAATGACCATCACCTCTGACGGCAGTGAAAAAAATTTGGAGATGAAAGAGTAGTTCAGACCAATTCGTCAGACATGGTTACATTGTAGGTTATAGCAAGGCCTTATGAATTAATTAACCCAGAAGGATGAATATGGAGACAGGGCTCAACGGTACAGGTATGGCAGTGATGGAAATTTTTTTAAGGAAGGAACACTAATTTTTACGTATAATTTAGGCTAAATCAATGCCTCATGCCAAGAGAAAAGCTAAGTCCACGCCGGAGATCTTCATGCCTAAGTGCAAGAAATGCAGTGTGGAGTCGAACTCTCATAACAGACTGGAAATGGTTTTTTTGCTCAAATGAGAAGAAAAACTGCAGACCTCACCTTTTTGTGTCCAATGGAAATCTAAAGAAACTAGGGTTAGGCTTACTGCCTTTTTCGTTTGAGCAATTAAAAGCCGAACACTAAGTTTGACCTGACTTCCTCTACTGTTTACTTGATGCCATGTTTTGATATTTAAATTTTCCGCTAAAATCACCTGGCGCCAAAGAGAACCCTTTCTGGAAATGGGTCATGCGTAGCACAACCATAGACTTGGCTAGACTTGGTCACGTGATGCATAGCCACCATGGGTAGTTCAGACAGTAGCAACATAATGGTTTGTCACTGCTTGCTCATCGATAAGTGCTGTATTCCTGAAGGATTTTGGCAACCACAGTTTTCCACAGTTTGTCATCATTGATCTCAAGAAGACACTGGATAGAGCATCCTGCTTTCTATGTCATAGTCAGTCTTAGTTTAAGTTAGTTGACATACTCAGGAACGTATACTTGTATTTGACAGAAACAGTGTTCTGAATAAAGTTTTACGGTAAAGCATTAAAGCACCACGCAGTCGCAGTACACTATCATTAAATCATTTTACGGAAAATCCGAGGCAATTTGCCCATGCGATCTTGTTGTGCAACTCTGCATTAAATTCTGCTATGTTTCTCGTCGAGGACAAAGTATCATAACAATGCCAGAGAAGATTACTTGTTTTAAATGCTTTAGTGTAGATTCAGTATGCCCCTGAAAGTGAAATCACTAAGCAGCAAAATCTTCAGAAAAGCTGTAAAAAAAACAAGCAAACTGAATTGACCAGTAAATTTTCTCGTTTGAACATATCTTTTATTGCAATTTTCACAGAACTAACAACAAATTTTTGTCCACTAAGACTCATGTTTTACAGTATCAAGCAAGAATAAGGTCAACAGTCATGTAAATGCAGCTTTAAATTCATAGGCCTACACATTAAAACAAGCAATATTTCAAACCAACAATAAGAAGACATACTGGTAAAATGTTGTAAAGGTCAGTAAATCTAACCGTTTCTTGGCTAGTGTGGCACATAACTGTGAAACGAAATTTTATCTCCATTTTCACGAAGGTTGGTAATTTTTGCACTGCAATTTAATGCAGAACACAACTGTGGCATTATAAGGCTTACAAACTGTACTCTCACTATTGTCCCTGACTAGTTACATGTCGACAGACAAGAGTTGAGAACAAAGTTGATGACTGTAACGGGACGCTGGACACTGTACATCGTCTGAATTTCCCGCGCCTTTAACCCTTATGGTGCTACCATTTTGAAGCTCCTGTATTGTTATACTTTGGACAATAGCTGTCTCTCAGATCTCTCAGTCTAGTTCTATTAAGTCTATGAGCACAACGTACACTTGCTGGGACCAGACATGTGCAATAAAAAACATTCTGCCGAAAATTTGTGGAGTGAGACTTCTGGTCTTTCTATTACCCTATAATCTCGCATGTAGGCGCCGGAGCCTGTATCCGGATATACAAAATTTCTTCGTTTTCAAGTTTAGAAAATAGGGCCGCATATAGAAGCCTGGTGCCTATATCTTTTTTGCTAAATGTCACTTTGATTCACTTTATTCTTTAGTCCTGTTTATAAGGATTCTATAGAGTAATCAAATAATGTACTGTTTTGGAGTTCATAACAACTTAAGAAACCTCACAGATTAAAAGATACACTGGGGCTATCTATACGTCTATAATAATGTCCACGTCATTTTCCTTAGACACAGATCCTTTGTTCTCATCAGCCACAGAGCCTTTCTTCTCGTTCTGATAGTCTAAGTTATGATTTTAATCTTTGTAGATTTGAAACATCCTCGTTTGCCTCCTCAAGATCCAGCAACATTTCGTTTGCCTTTTAGATTGCTTCTATAGGAGCAGCTCATTGTATAACACAATCGTGAGTGAATCTTCCTGTAGTCACCATTCCATTCAACGTATCTGCATTGCTGAAATCCAATGACAATGAATGCTGGTTTTGCTACTGACTTCAAGGTTTCAAACACCCACTGACAAATCATTTCATAAGTTGCACTGTGACGGTTGCCCTGATTGGTGAACTCGTCAGTACCACTTGTGATCCATTCTGCCCATCTTTTACTTTGAATATCCTTGAGTGGCTTATTGATATGCATGTCAATAAATTGGAGCAATGGAGTCATACAGCCAACAGTGATTTTACATTCCGTGTTGTATCTCGTTAAAACTCAGGCACATCTCCCAAATGAGATTTGGCCGAATCCATGATCAGAAGAGATTTGTGCTGTTGGAAAAAACATCCTGGTCTTCCACAGTTCTGGACCATAGAGATCTTGCATAATATTTCTCTTCATTGTGCCTCCCTTCGTACCTTCAATCGCCATTCCTTTAGGGAAGTTACGTTTGGGGGGCTTGTTTAGGTTTTTAAAGATGACCATTGGTGGCAAGGATATTCCTTTGTAATGATCATCAATTTTGCGTACTCAAGCAGTCAACACAGCAGTAAATCGCAATTTTTCATTGCCGGTAGGTCTAATTTTTACTGTTTTCACCCCTTATAAATCAAAGGTGGTGGAAGATAGTATATCGAAATAGCAAGGGCTCTCATCCATATTCATTATGTTAAAGTCATCCAAGGATTTTATCAAAGCTAAAAATGTATCACAACGTTCAGGGGCATCATCAAAGTTCAAATTGTCGTCTGTTATGATTGCATTCTAATGTTATGATTGCGTTCGAAATTTATTTTTGTGTTCACATATTATGGTCAGATTCAAAAGTTTATATTTAATGTAAAATTTTTGGGAAATGTTACCTGGGAGATCTGAAGGAATCTGCAGTGGTGAGAGCAACTATGTGGCGTCCCAGCGTATTTGAGTTTAACTGTTTTATTCCTGAACATCACGTATATAAAGGCATATGGAGCCTACGTATTCAAGAGAAGCTTACTTCTGAAAAAGAGCCTGGTAATCAACACGATGAACATGCCGTGAAAGTTCTGAAAGATGGCGAAATTATGGGACACATTCCACGACTATTTTCTTAAACGTGTACCCTGATTTTGTTGTCTGGCCCCTCAATGAACGTTTGCGTGACAGGAAAACCAGAAAACAAAAGAGGAATGGGACTAGAGGTCCCTTGTTTAGTGACTGTGAAGGTATCAAAGACTTGTGTAAAAGGATAATTTAATATATGCTTTATGAAAATCGCCTTATTTATGTTATTTCTCATTGTCAGTTAGAGAAATCTGATATTTGAAAAGCAGGGCCATATGCGAGATTATAGCGTACGTGCTATTATCTAGTGCCGACCGACGTGACGGACCTCAGTCTTCCACTGAATCGACTATTATTCTCGTAGTTCTTTAATATCAGATTGTTTCAATGAGATATAAGAAAAGCTTTTCTTATATCTCATTGGATTGTTGTCACTCCTTATTACTTGTTCCCAGTGCCCCCTCAGTTTCTCAATTTCATCAAGTTCACTTGCACAACAACAACAACGATCGACAAAATACTCGGAATTAGCTCAGCATAAATGAAGTCAAATAAGCATGTTTTTTCGGTATAAACAGTCGCATATGGCAAGTGAAATACATGGAATGTTAACGTAAATATTATAGTTAGTTGACTTTTGGTTTTCATAAGAGGAATTTGAAGCCTGAAAACGATTATACAGTTTCAATTAAGGATGCAAGATGGATGAGGTCGATTTCGCCAAGTATGAAAACCGACTTCAGACGTTTAACAGTTTCCCACCTGTAGTTCCTGTTTTTATCAAAGACCTTGTAGAAGCCGGATTTTGTTATTCAGGAGAAAACAGTTTGGTGTTTTGCTTTGCTTGTGGGTTTATGTATGAAAATTGGAAAGAACACGATGACCCTTGCAAAATTCATCTAGAGGGTAACAACAATTGCCCATATTTACGGCAACGGAGCGATAAACATGCAGTTAGTCAGGTTGCCTCGGCATTGTCGATCGCAAAAGGCAGAGTTCACTTCTTTTGGGATCAAAAAAATCGATGTTTAATTAAGGTTGACAAGGCAACAACGCCAGCATTTAAAGTTGTGGCTTCGTTACTGCCTAGATCTATCGGTCACCATGTTGCTTCAGCACAGGAAAAAACTGATTGCGTGTCTCAGGGAAAGCACTTAAGATTTCCTCCCATAAAGAAGAATGTAGGCTATGAGAATTTGCCAGCCGCCGGGGATCATCATGGAGAGGCAGGGAAAGACCCTGAGTCACCAAATTCGCCGCAACCCTTTCCTACGAAGGGGTCAAATTGCCTCATGCGAAACAATGGTAACAGATTTCGCTCTTTAACGACTCATTTTCCCCTTCTTGGAGAAAAATTTCTGCGACCCTTTGCAGATGCCGGCCTTTACTATCCAGGGTATGGAGACTGTCTGCGCTGTTTTGCATGTCCACTCAGCATTGATGATTGGCAGACATTTGCAAACCCTATCTATATTCATTATAATAATAGCCCTAACTGCCCCCATGTGCGGTCATATATGGCGCGATCAAAACCTTCGTATAATCTAGTCGAAGAAGACAGTGGTAAAGTTGTGGTTGATTCATTGACGAAGGAGCAACAAAGTGGCACAGCGCTAGAACTAGTGGCAAAGAAAACACAAGTACTCACTGGACAATCATTCACGTGCCTCCCTGCACATATATCTGGGAGAAATATGGATGATCTACCAAAAATTATTGTTCCTTCAAGGGAGCAAATCCACAATATGCAAAATAACAGTAAACGTAATGGTGGTGGTTCTTGTTCATCCATGGAATCCAGCCCTCTGCCACAGGAGGCTATGCAGAGAACATCACCCAGTGGAAATTTGACATCTTTATCCCCAGATGGAGAGGATAGTCTGAGACAAGTCAAGGAAAGCAGTTTTGAGAAGCAAAGTTTCAAGTCTTCTACAGGTGGTGTTAGTCCCAAGGAACCTGTTCAAGGTGCTCATTATTTCCATGGTATGGATATGTCTCTTCGAGATAGGCGTTTGCAGACATTTTCCACATGGCCCCAGGAATGTCCAGTTGAACCTTTTGATCTTGCAGAGGCTGGTTTTTACTACACAGGTTATATGGATGGTGTGAAATGTTATGCCTGTTCAACTGCACTGAAAGATTGGCGTCTTGATGATACTGCATGGGGTGAGCATTGCAGATGGTCATCAGATTGCCCATTAGTACAACAGTATCTTTTAAACATGAGACCCCAGCCAAGAACTATTAAGCATAAACCACAGCAGGATGAAACAGAATTGATGGATAAAGTTACACCATCAGTTTGTACTTTGGACAGGATACCAAGTAAAGTTTCTCCTGAACATAATCAGAGCAACTTGACAGAAACAAAGTATCCAAGAGTTTTTAACTCAGAGCACTTTGAGACATTGACTGATTCTACAGATATTGTAGAGAGTTCTGTTTCAAACAACCAGGAAAGCATAACAGATGAGCTGTTTGATGTACTTATTGATGGAAAGCCACTTGCAAATGCACGTGTTGTCCAGGAAATACTGGACATGGGATTTACTTGTCAACTTATCAAGGAAGTTAAAGATGCTTATCTCACACAGTTTGGTTCATACTTTGTAAGCCCTGATGAAATAATTGAGGCAATCATTTGCTACCAAGAAACTGGTTCATTAAGCACTTTGGTGGCCAGTCCTACAACTAATGAACAACTGCAAAAGAATACACATCCTGTCTGTGACAAGTTAACAACAGAACTTAAGGGTAATGGACCACAGAGTGATGACAATGTACAAGGACCGACAGAAGTCAATGAGAAATTGATATTACAGCAGGAACTTGAAAAGGCAAGGGAGATGCAGTTATGTAAAATATGCATGGATGCTCAAGTTGGTGTTGTATTTTTACCATGTGGACACCTGATATGCTGCCAGGATTGTGCTGTCGGAATTAAGGACTGCCCTATGTGTCGGGCAACTATTATGAGTTCCATCCGTACATTTTTGTCATGATATATTTATTCAATCGATTAAGGATCTTATCTTGCTGAATACTTTGTGTATATTTGTATTAGCCAAAATCCCATTGTTATCTAAGAGTTGAAAGAAATTTAACAAACATTTCACCTTTAGAAATCAATGCCAGACATAGACCATGGTAGGACAGAGGTAGATGATCAGATCAACAATAGATTCTACGTAGTGACATCACATACATATGCCATAAGGCACTTCAAGTCTTATTAAACCTCTATTTTCAGTCCATCTGGAATGGATGGCTTTTGCAAATGAAACAGTGGTATTTATTATGTTTCATTTCACATTAGTTATTGAGTGCTATTATTTTTTGTTGAGGGTAGATTTGAATGTACAAATATAATATTATGTTTGATTTTGATTTTCTCTACAAAGTATGCTGCATTGTGTTAACAAAAACCTCTTTTTCTTTTTTAGAATTATTTATTGTTGTATTTATGTATTCCTTGTTTACTATTTGTCATTGAGGTATAACAGGAGATGATCCTTAATATTAGTGTATTGTTTAGCGATATAGAAATCGTTAATATTGTAGTTATGTACACATGAGCATTTTAAATAGTTATGATAATTTAGGCATTTAGGGAACTGCTGGATAGTGACCTGTTAATCTTTTCCCCTAATTGTTTACAATAGATATCTGGACATATTCTTCAGACCTTCTCAAAATGTCTCTCCTTTATTTGATTGCCTCTTTCATCTTGGTCGTATTACTCCTGTTTGATTCTTTGGTATCCAATTTCTGCTTTGTCATATATTTTATTTGTTGTTCTATCAGAGTAATGCTTATTATAGACATAATTCCCTTTGTTTTCTGTTTTTGTTGGTCTCAGTAATTGAAGTACTCTTGAAAGTGTCAAAGATACATGTTATATGAAATTAGTTTTTTGTACCAGGTCAATTGCACAAGAAAAGAAGGAAAAAGTAGAATCTCAAATATGGAAAAGTAACTGTTAACTTCTGTTTCTATTTCTCACAAAGCTTTATTGTAAGTCATACCAATATTATTTCAGTTGTTTTACACCAGTAATGCTTACAATTTTTGGATAGAATATAAATAGTAACAGTTTGCAGTTAAACTGACATTGCAATTAGCATTGTGTCCTATTGTATTATGTGTTATTCTACTGTGTCTGTGATGATTTGACTTTTAACACATTTGTGTTTAAAAGTTCTAAAGCAATTTTTTTCCATCAATTATGAAACATTGTTGTCAGCAATTGTTTTGTAATTGTTACACTTATGTTGAGTCTATGCATGGCACATTGGTTAGAGCCATTGACTTCCAATCCAAAGATTGGAATTTGAAACTAACTATTGGTAGTGTCAGGGCATCTGACCTTAAATGTCTCATGCCTCAGCAAATTTCTTCACATATGAGGCACTGCGAAAGCCCCTAATTAATCTCCATAGAGGTTTCCCTGGCATCAACATACAGGTTGTTTGTTACATTTATAATGTGTCTGTCTTCTACTGAAAGTATAATTTTGTAAGGCCAATCACTGTAGGCAACCAATGCAGTTGTTTAATATAGCAGATTTTTGCCACATTATTTACTGAAGTTGAAGGATGCTGTTTACAAAATTGCAGACAGTGCCCAGAATATATTTGCAGGTGCAGATCAATCAATTAGTCTTCTTGCTGAATCAATGCATGCAATTTAGTGATACTCATAGCACAGCATGATATGAGTTCTTAGCCTATTACCTTTCATATTTTGAAACACAGCAAAACCAATTAATTTTACAGTCAATGTTGAAATAAGTGACTTTGCAGTGACAAAATATTTGCATATAAGTTGGTCAAAATGTTTTTGTTGCTCAGTAGAACTTTTGTTTTTTCCAGTGCTTAAATAGATGAATCATTGGCAAGATTAACTATTATAGTTGTTCTGAAAAACTGTCACTGTCACACTTTGTGTGAATGGTCAATTACTTTTAGGTTTAACCAAGACCAACGAAAGTTTTGTTTTAATTCTTGTATTTTGTCATGGTGCCATGAATTTTGATGTAGTTTCCTGGTTTTTGCAGGTCATGGTTTTTATGTCTGATGTGTGATTAACTTTGACTTGAAGGGGTTATCATTTCTTTATGGCCAATAGAGGTATGTGCCAAGATGTGCCTTTGAATCATGTGTCATTTAGAATTTGGCCTTTATTGTGTCATTAATAGTGGTTATACCATAACATGTTATTCCCTGTTTGCCTGTTGGTTTGAGACATTAGAATTAGGTTGCTTTAGCAAAGGTAAATATTATCAGTTTTATAATCACTGATCAAGGATTGTTAAGGCACTACAATTATTTGAACAATAGTCAACTTAATATGATGTTGTATACCTTCAGAGGACAAAACTATACAACAAGCACAAATAGATTAACTTATATTTGTGATTTTGGCATAAGTTTTTGATAACTCTAACGTCTTGAGAGCAAGTTATTATTAAGTACTTGCATTAAGTAAAAATATGTACATGTCTGCCTTTTTATTGTCAAATATTGTAAGCTGTTAGTTGATGAAATTGATACCTTTAAGGGCAGAAACTATCTAGCACAAAGTTTTGTGGCAAGAAAGTACACACACTACAAATGACATTCTTTACTGTAAATTTTATAAGAAAACTTTCAGCTTGACAGCTACCTGTGATAAAGGAGAAAAAACGCCTGTGATAGGAAAACCATTCTACAAATATGAGTGTTCAAATTCAATTGTTTTAGTTTGTTCATGAAGAATTACTACATCTTATTGGGGTCTTTTGTCACCTGCACTACCCCAAGTGGTTTTGAGCTAGTGTTGGAGTATGTGGGCAAAGAACTGAATACTGAAGTATGAAATTTTTGGTAATAAAAAGTTTTTGTGAGAAAAAATATTTCTGCATTTCACAATACTTTGCTTTAAATATATTAGGTACAGTTTTGCAAAAAAATGACGAAAAATTGTGAAACTTTATGCTGGCAAATGTTTCTACCCTAAACGTAGTGTTGTTTATATGTTCAGTAGTAACTAAACGTATCAGAGTCTGATGCCAAGGAAATATATGTTGGGTGCCCTATTAATTGACTTTATATACAAGTTTTTTCAATTTGTATATTTGGCCATCTGCATAGTACATGTGCATGTCCTTGAGTCAACTTAAAAGCATACAATGGTGTAATAGGGGGATTAGAGGGGTCAATGTTACTTGTATGTTTGCAATTTTAATGAAACCTTAGCTATTATGGAGCACAATGTGGATGCTTTCCTTTAAGGAGTAAATGCTACATGTTTTTTCAGTGTTAAACATTGTTGAGAAGCTCATGAATCCAATTTTCCATCATATTGCCTTAAAAATCTTATGGGAGAATTTTAGGTCACATCTTGATCTAAACAGGAAAATCACTATCCCAAACTAGAAAAAGAGAATTTCCTGAAGTCCTTGAAGTTTGGTCTGAAACATCTGATAGATAAGGATTAACATCTTTACACATCTTTTACCTTTGTTTTCCATATCAAAAAGGTCAGTAAAGGAGCTTGCAAGACACATTAAAGTATGTATGTGATGATGCAGCATGGAAAATGCACAAAGAGCCTCGTGGCATTGATGTCAGGTCTGGCAAGGACATGGACATGGTTGTTAGTGAGGATGAGTCTCTGCCAACCTAGCATGTCAAACAAACTGAAGTAACCATTTCAGCAACATCTTCAAAATTCTGCAAGGACCTTTTTATGACATCACTATGTTGGCCATTACATAATACACTTGTAACATTTTTTGTCTGACACTTACACTGCTGAAAATGTATTTTTTTTAAATGGGGGTGGCATTGAAAACTTGTTTGTGTATCCATAAGGAGTATTTAGAAAGGGTATGGTTGCGCATTAGAGGGGTCAAATTGGTAAATTTCATGCATACATACTTTGTGGATGGCAACTTTGCATATGATGCTTAAAGTATAACTTTATTCAGGTAAAGTAGAATTTTTTGTATGGTAGGAGTCACTCAGTAGTTAACTAGTGTGTGTATTCTTGCAAAAGGTGATATGCTAAAACAGAAAGGACTTCTCTTAAACAAAACACAGATTAGCTTAAACAAAACTCTTGTCACTGTCTCCTTTGGTACCATCTAATCTCATTCGCAAATCCCTGTCAAAAGGGTTCTTGCTGGGATAGAATACTTAACAGCACTTTTCTATTCTTAGCAGGTGTACATAATTAGTTTCATTCTTTGCAGAGTATTTACCACGGATCACGACATTCACCAAGGAAAGTAGGTCCCTGCGGAAATTGTAGGCCCAGGCCAACTGACCCCTGTGTTCCTGCCTAAATGCAGATAATTAACGCCATATTGAAATTCATATGTCTTTCACAAGTGGTAACTAAATTTATTTAAAAGAGAACCTTTCTGGTGTCTAATATTCTTCAACGTGATATATGTTTTACTTTCAATGAAGCCTTTTGTGAAAATTTTATTCGTGTAGGAAGCGTAGGCCTCCTATATTGTGAAAATTCGTGGAGTAAAATTTGCCAACATTAGTTGAATTTGTGGACCCTTGAATTCGTCTGGGTTTTGTGTTCTAGGCTTCGATCACTCATAGGTCCTTTTACCTTTCCTAACAAAAATAGACGTCTTATCAGCGAGTACTTTATTGTCAAAAGGAAAGAGAGCCCTGTAAGTTTTGCAATTGAGAGTGCAGCAAAATTATGAGCCAAGCCAAAAGTAACAGTAGTGATATTGATCTCTATGATATTGCTTTTCCTAGGTTTGTAATCTTGCCTGCAATTGTGTGAGCAACGCGACTATGGAAATAGCCATAACATTCGAGTTTCATTCGAAAAAATCTAAAAAATCTCGACCATGAAATGGTAGTTCTTTGTAAACATTAACTTCGCAAACCTGCTTTTCTTCCATGGAACAGTGGTCCCGCCCAATGTTTTCTTCACTTTTAGCTACTCTTCCATGCATTCTTCGAACTTTGCTTTAAAATCTTGTTTTCTCCTACTCCGTGCTATCGTCATGGTCATAAAAGAAATACGTTTGAAAGTTCAAATCATATTTTGCAATGTAAATGCGGTGAAGATTTTAAAAACGCTTCACCCTCAAAAGGACTTTGAAATCCCATGAACCACGCCATGTAAAGTAATCTTCAGCAGCTCAAGCGTCAGAAATGTTACACGCATTCATGCCCAGGGTGTCTTCGTGCTCGTCTCTCCAATCATTGCTCCCCACACTGTCGGTTTATGCGTGTCCCACCCCCCTTTGACTTTCTGTCATCTAAAGTTGCGTCTTGAACTAAAACATATGAAGATAGGAGTTGAATCCCGTATGCCGGATTTCAGATAAATTTAATCATCTTTTAATCTCTCAGTTCTTCAGAAATCACCTAGTTCTTTAAAATTGTTAAGTACTGAAGAAGTCGTACGCAAATGGAACACATTGAAATGAAGTAACCATACTAATCTTTCAATGGCTCCATCGACACCGAACGAATATTTCAAGACCAGTCAAAGAATCCACTTGGCAAAATTGCTCTGAAGGTAATGATAATGGTTCCAACCTGTGAAAATTGAATTATTTCAACGGAGAAGGTAATGAGAAAGAACCGTTTCCCGAGCATGGGAATGTCAAAAAATACGACACGACTGCTCTTGCAAGTCAATTTGAGATAAATACAAAGAAGATGGTGATGTTAGTTTAGTGAAAACTTTTCGCTAAACAAATCTTATAATCCTCTGAAGGGCAGTGCAAAGGCAACAGCTGAAGTCAAGATCAATGGAATAAATTTCGTAAAGAAATCAACGTTGATCCACATTACGAGGTGGACATTGACTAAAGATTTAAATTCTTTACACTGTGTAACAAATTCTTCATGGACCAATTTATTGCAGGGCCATGAAAAGTGTGCTGTGGAACAAATATGTCAGTTATAATACACTGTGCTCAGGAATTCTGGAAAACTGAAAAACGAAATATGCGCTACTTGCAAGGCATTGGACATGGAAATCACAAGGAACTTCCCAAAATGCAAAGGACAAGATTCGCTAATCACATGTCAGTATTTTCGCTCCACCGCTGGGCTTAACCAAACATCCAGGGAGGACAGAAACAAGTATTATATATGTGTATTATTTATCAGTGCCAGATATATGTAATACCTCAACAGACACAGTGCTTTTTATATATTTGTCAAGAGTGGGCATTACCA
>JANTCA010060045.1:2326-12475 GCA_024741275.1 Chironex yamaguchii
CTTCATACAATCTGCTGACAGAACAGTTCTTCATCAACCACTGTCTTCATACAATCTGCTGACAGAACAGTTCTTCATCAACCACTGTCTTCATACAATCTGCTGACAGAACAGTTCTTCATCAACCACTGTCTTCATACAATCTGCTGACAGAACAGTTCTTCATCAACCACTGTCTTCGTACAATCTGCTGACAGAACAGTTCTTCATCAACCGCTGTCTTCACACAATCTATTGACAGAACAGTTCTTCATCAACCACTGTCTTCATAGAATTTTTGAGTACTGAGGTCGGTCGCAAATGGCGTACTTGCAGTCTTTACATTTCAAATTTCTTATAGAATTCGGTTTATCACAGACAGACATAATAAAAAAAGTATGACAGAATCAATCATGAGCACCCAGAGAGAAAAATGTAGAGCAGGCAATGTTATCCGTATATCGCTGTTCTGGGGAACGGTCATCCCCTTCACTAAGACACATGTAGCTGTTCTGGGGAAGGGTCATCCCCTTCACTAAGACACATGTAGC
Organism: Chironex yamaguchii; assembly: GCA_024741275.1. Lineage (NCBI taxonomy): Eukaryota > Metazoa > Cnidaria > Cubozoa > Chirodropida > Chirodropidae > Chironex > Chironex yamaguchii. The sequence continues at coordinate 2,857 of JANTCA010060045.1, forward strand.
TGCAAAGGATGAGATTGGTTGCGTCATTTCATCTTACTAAGAAACTAAATTATATTCACTTTGGTGAAGGATTTTGAAGGAAAAATCACAAACCCATTTTACAAGCACCACCGCTACAACCAACACATTACAAGTGTTGGATTGTAAATACAAGCATCATATAGTATCCCTGTTAGTTAATACATATAACTGCACATGTGCCCGATATTTTTTCTGTCGAACACATTTTGCTGATATGTACCAAAACATGTCTGATCTCTATGTTGATTCTATTGCTGAAGCAATCAACGCTAATCGTGCAAAGTATCCTCCATCATTTTCTGTTATCTATATAAATGCCTTCTTCTACACCAAGCACTCCACTGTACCAAATGGGCTCATGCTGAGCTTTGACTTCAATACCAGTTCCAAGAGTAATAATACGCTCTAATTGAGTAACAGTTTGTTGTATTATTCATATATATATATATTATATGTCATTTTTCTTTACATTTTTTATATTCCAGGGCATGACAACTGGCCCTTTATATGGATGCCCAAGGAGCCAATTGTGGAAAGCAGGTGCACATACTTTGGAAGAGAAATTGCAGGTTAGTGAATAACTGAGCCCAATGTTGCAATTGTTAGGTATGTGCTAATAAACTTTAGGTTGTCCTAAGGCGTGAAACTGAATTTTAAAGTAATTGGTAAGTAACATATTGAGAAATGCCATGAAATTGTAGAAGGTGTAGACATAAGCTAGTTTTACACAATTTTGTGTCCATGAATAAACCACTTGCCACTGATATGTCTAGATCTTGTATTGATGAATGCAAGCTATAAACATACTCATAACCTTAATTATGGAATCGTCATTAATAATGTTACGTTATGAGTAGTAATGAAATTTAAGCTAATGGTATTACAAATAGCTGTTTCCACTGCATGCTTGGAAAGATAAACAAGAAAGTTGGTTAAGGTCATTTCATTACACTAGATTTTCCATTCAGATTTGGCATCGTTATAACATTTCGTTATTACACGCCGTAGTTGTATGTGTTCCATTCTTTGGATTTCAAACGTTGACTTTGTCATTTTTGAGTTTTTAAGGGTAGATTTTCTATGGAAAATAAAACAATCCAAAGATAAGGTCATTGCACCAATAAGATGAATCTGCCTTTGAAACGTTTTTGAGATGATGAAAAGCTGGAAAATTGTAAATTGTTAATAGCTAAAGTTCATGTCAAACTATGTTTGCTGTACTATAGCAGAACTGTATTTCGAGAAACTCTTGACAGGTATAAATAGAAAGCAATCTGCCTGCTATTTTTATTCAGGGGCCAAAAAGTTTTAAGCAAATTTTATGGCGAGACGGAAAACAAATTAAGAAGCATTTTTTAGGATGCTTAGACTAAGTCACCTTGTATGATACTGTATTTATTGATGAGCTAGATGCATTGTGTCCAAGGCGTAAACAAAGGAAAAGCGTGTAGTGTAGTGTCCACACTACTGACTCATACAGACACTTTGGCTGCCAAGGCAAATATCAGCCCATTTATTGTGTTGGCTACGACAGGATTGAATCAGTGGACCCTGCTACAGTAATATTAAGTTTCAATTGGTTTGCTTGTTTGGTAGACCAAAATTTCTGTCCAAGATTTTGCCAGGAAGGACTGATAAAGTTTCAAAAATTGCTGACGAAAATGCGCTGTCTACAATCATTTGACCCTGACTATTGACAAAAGGCCCTTTATTTACGTCTAAGAAGGTTTTCACGACAATTATGTGAAAGTTATGATAATATAGTCTGTGCATGACTGCAGGTCATATATTCAAGGGGCGCAAAATCTCAAAAATGGAGTGCCAAACCTGTTTCAGCTCAGCGAGGGAGGCAACTGCCCCAAGTTGCACCTTTCAATCTGCCACTGGATTCATTGAAATAAATGTTTGGTAAACTGTGGCTAGACCCGGGAACCATATACGTCATTGATACACAATAAAGGCTTGAGAATATGACATTACAGAGGGCTAAACTAATCATATGACTTCGAGTAAACATGAATAGTATGGATGGTCTTTCAAGGCATTTGGAGTGTTATCCAAATTTATGATAGTTACTACTTACTTCTTCTCCAGATATCCGCATATTTTCTGCTTAGCAAAAGAGCTATCTCTTGTTTTTGATTTCCTCCAAGATTATGAGCATTTACTCCTTCAGTTCCTGACTCTTCCTTTGATGAAATTGAATTGCAATGGGTTGTTTTTATGAAGCAGATCTTTGCCACGTATCCAAGAATGTATTTCTGCATTGATATGATATAAACAGATAGACTTACAATTAGAAAAAAACAATAACAAGGGGGGACTGGGGAGACTAGTCTCCCACTTTGTGTCGGAAAGTGTTCTCCAAATTTCTAACTTTATAAAGCTGTTGTCAAGTTGTAAACATTACGGCTTCGCCGTTCCTTTAACTTTTTTCCTGGTAGAAAGGAAGGAGTTTCCTTACAGAAAATGAACATTACCCAGAGCAAAGAGGACGTGGTCAGGTAGGTTTGAAGTTTATCAGGTCATGAGTAGTAATCTTTTTCTAAGATACGTTTCGAGAGATCCTTCTCCCATCGTCAGGTTACCTAAAGGTTGAAAACCTTTTTATACTTGAAAGTGCAGACCTCAGTGGTGACAGAGGTTGAGATGTTTTGACGGGGTCTTGACCCCTGTCGTCACAGAGGTTCACACCCTGATGTATTTCTAATACTCTTTGGTTTATAGGAGACATTTTATTACCCGAATAATACAATGTCTAATGGTAACAAGAATAAGCAACATCTATTATTTACTCCTGAGCCCCAAACAAATGTACCCCCTCAATCACCGCTTATTAAGTTTTCCACAAAAATCCACCAAGGGCATCCTTATTCCAGATACCTCATTTATCATTTACGAGTCTGAAATAATCTGAATGAGTATTAAATAATTTGGTAAATAGTGTTTTTCATTTTGTTTACAGTCAAAAAGACTTGTGAAACCCAATTATATTCCCCACTTAGAGAAACTGCAAAGTGCAACAACGAAGCTTGACGTAATGTAATGAAGCGCCTTGAGAACAAAAAACAAGAGTAAAAGTCTTATTAATTAAGAACTGGACACTTCATTATATTGTTCTCTTAAAAATACGTTTTGTTCTGTTTTACAAAAGAGTTTAAAGAAACCCACCGTTTCCAACGACCTTTATTACAATTGGAAAATTTTTCACCCACCCTGTTTATTGGGTTATTAGGGAACTTTCAACCATTAATCATCCCATAGTTTTCTCGAGAACGACCCACTTCAAAAAGAGGGTTTTCTCGAGAAAATGTCACTATAAACAAAACCTTGAAAAAAGTGACAAACACACTGTTTTGCAACATTTGACATCATCAGTAGTAGGGTACACTTGACTCAGTCCCTTCAAATCGACCCTCCTATTATTCCAACACGCCATTTATTTGGGACTTAAAAGTACATTTTGTAACTTACTTTCATCCACTTTGGTATTTCATTCGGCTCATGGTGATGCAAAGTTAATACAAGACATATGGAAGCGACTGCGATTGAGACTTCTGCAATGGTGCATGCGAAGTATTTACCAATCAGAGGCACTGAATCAGAGGTTTCAGGCATTTTTTGTTCAAGGAGGAGGAAGAAGACGGCCAAAGACAACAAAATTGTGACACCAACTGCCATTCGCTCCCCAGTTTCTTGATAGGGAAGAGAAAAAGCATTCATCGTAATTATACATAATATAAATTTAATGCCATTACATTGTACGATAATACCAGTTTAGAACAATCAAACAAAGCACAAATCAATGCAATGCAATACAATGCAACATGTTACGTGAAGACATACAGCAACATATTACAGGGTACAATGCACTATAATGCAATACAGTGCAATGTAGTTGAGTGCACCATATTACAAAGTAAGACACTGCAACATATTACACAACACTCTGCTCTATAATGTACAATAAAATGAACCGGTATAACAATGCAGTGCAATGTAACTTATTAGAATGAAACACACCGCAGCATACTACAATGTAATACAAAATAACAATGCAGCGCAAAATAATGCGATACAATACAATACAATGCGATGCAATACAATGCAATATAATACAATGGATACTACATAATACAATTTAGTACAACATCTTGCAATGCAATAGAATGCAACATGTACCAGAACACACAAAGCAATATTGCACAATACACAGCAATATAATGCAATGCAATGCGATGTTAATAATGCAATGTAGTACAATGCAACATAATACAATGCAATAGAAGGCAACATATACAAGCAAAAACAATACAATATTGCACAATACAGATTATAATGCAGTGCAATGCAATACAATTCAATGCTTTACGATTTAATACAATGTAAAGCAATGTAACATTTTACAGTGCAAGAACAAATGAATGAATGAATGATAACATTTTGTAAAGTCTACTGCAACACTAGTTATTGATTATAAATTATACTTACGCGGAGGAATCAGAAACAGTAAGACCGTAATAGTGGCAATGAGAAGGCACGGCATGATGAAATTATATATGTAATAGAGTGGCTTCCGATTAAGTCTTATTTTATATAGTACACGTGAGAATTCCTTTTTATCAGAGAAGCCGTGACGGACACTACCAATGGAAGCATGTGTTTGCGTGAGATCCCACTCTGCATGGGCTTGGAAGTTGCTCAGATCCACCCTGGGTTGAGAGGGAACGATCACCATATGGTCTATGTCATATTGAAAGGAGCCAAAGCGAATTTCACATACCTGAAAGGAAATAAGACGCTTGATTGGATGTTGAAGGTAGCACAGTATTTTAACTGATAAGCACCCGTAATAAAATAAACAATGTAAATATAACAATTACTCTATAATACTTACGATTGATTTGGTAAAATAATCAACATATCAAACTTGCAACCTTTTCAACCTTACCATAGGCGATTTACTTTCGCTATACATACCTTTCATTGCACTTACACTAAGAGTGATAAAATTCACATTATAATCTTTTTTCAAATCTTAATGTAACTTTGAGGTATTGCTTGATTTGCAATAAAGGTTGTCTAAAACATGCCACTTAAAATATTCATTTTCAAAATTTCCTTCTTTTCATAATAAAAATGAACAATTTAAATATAAAAATCAAACTATAATTTCTATAAGCGATTTGTTAAAAGAATTTCTTGCCACTGATTGTAAAATGGCCAGAGGAGTACCAGTACGTTTCGATATAAATCAAAAAGTGGAATTTTTGGCTCCAATACAAGGACATCATATGTATAACGAAACGTAATACACTAAGGCAAGAGAAGAACTGGATTGTCATAAGGACGATTGGAAAGAGGCCATGAAATTTGACTGTAATGCAATTAGCGTGTTTCAGTCAGCATGCCAGGAAAAACGTAATGCAGATACCATTGATACCATTGCTCTCTATTTCTGTCTGTCTGACTTTCTGTTATTGAGTGGACTTTGCTGACCAGCTGTCAATATTTAAACGTTAACTTAAGCCTTGAAACCCACTCCTATATTTTATTGTATTTCTCCTGTCATTACAATCTTCTAGTTCTTTCTTGCAATTGCCCTAAAATTTCAATTCTCCTCTTTGAAAAATAGGCAGCACTTTTTTCTTCTTTTCTACTCTCAAGAAATGCTGATTATTTCGTTTACGTTCTTTCCAGGATATCTGTAGCATCGTCTCCTAAAGCCGATCACGTGTGGTCTGTCCTCCGAAAGGTAAGAATACAAAATCAGAATTGTTGACACATTGTCAAATACTGACAGCTTTCAGTGATAAAACGACAATGAAAGTTCAATTATGAGTACGACTGAAAGTTTCATGAGTTATCTTGCTAAACAGACAAACAAACAAACAATCAAACAAACAAATCCTGGCAAAAATAAAACCTCCTGGCAGAGAAAATAAGAGGAGGACAAAGAGATGATTATGACGGAGAAGGAAAAGGTGCAAGAAGAAATGTTATTTACAACGAAATTAAGTGTATGCCTGCTTTGATTATTTTCGGTGCAAACGTACTAATTTGTGCGACTGTATAACTGAGGAGATAGTCTGGGTTCACCTTTCCCATTGTGTTATTTAGGTTAGCAAGAAAGGTGTCTGGTCTGCAGTTATGAGGTCCTGGTTTAAATCTATAGTGGTCACTATCTTAACTTATGTCCATTGCAAAGTATCATCTTTACATGTTTAAGGTTAATGACCTTTTATGAGATTGTCTATGAAATTTAATGGACACAAATAATTTAGGACAGACGGTTATGGACAGCTTTAACGTGGCAAGTGACAGAATCCCTGATGCCGTTGGAAAATTTTCTAAATGATGAATACACTGTCGACTTCTATATGAACTTTTCCCACCTTGTCGACCTTTCATCTTTTAAAAAATTGTAACTGAACATAATAATTCTTACTCTTTAACTAATTTTGATTTAATTAATTTTGATTTGATTAATTTAACCCCAAACGTGACGCAAGATACGCGATGATTTAAGTGATTTGACGTTTACTCACTTGACTATCGAAAGGAAAGTCTTTGACTTGAATCTTACACGTGCTCATGAGGATCCTGGGTATGAGTGCATTTACAGTCCCATCATGCTTCACGACAACGCTAGGTGTTGCCACCGAATCTAAGCTATCATCGGCACTGCAAAAGTAAACACAACAATACATACAATAAAGTAAACATAAACAATTGGTAAACACAAAATAAAATGACCTGAGAACGTAAATACAAATAGATAAACTTGATAAGATAATAATCGACAAATATGTGGGAATATTTATTATCGCCTTGAAAAGTTGCGACATTGCGCTAAAAACATACTTAAGCTTTTTTCGTGTGACGCTCTTCAGAGTATGAAACGTCAGAAAGGAAAGTATATGTATATGGCGACCTGTTTATACGGAACATGTAGCAAAACTCGCCAATCATAAACAAGAAAGGAAACAAAGAAAGAGAAAATGAAGAAACAAACATTTTAAGGACAAGAATTTTCGGATAATTGGCTCAGCTAGATCGTCCTTTCATCTAAGTGTACTGAAGTATGTCTACATTAATACAAGAAAACCAGTATTCAGAAAGAGTTCGTTTTTTCACTTGGACTCTTTCAATATGTTTTTAGTGCAATGTTGTAAATTTTCAACGCGATTTTCAAGTTTTGTACCACGAAAAGATTGTTCGAATATTTATTAGCAAAATATGTTTTCGACCTGGCTTAGGTGAACGAGTGGCCAAGTAGTTAGAGTGGTTTCACTTTGAGCAGGAGGTCCTAGGCTCGAAACTGGCTCGTGGCACCGGGCAACCTGTTAACCCAAGCCATGTGAGGGAAATTGGGCATGAGGAAAATGTTAAGAAGCCGTCGGATGGCTGAGCTAGCACAATGCCACAAAACATCGTGGCTGAGATCATGGATGTCCAGTCTTGTTCAACCAATTGTTCACACTGGTTTAGTCACTCATGTTCAAGAAGTGCAAATTAGTTTTGTGTTGCTTATGCATGAAGAAGCACTAGTTTGGGATATAAATGGACCGAGTGTCTTGTGAATTGGAACAGAGGTGACCAGAGGTTAACCAGAGCCAAACGACAGTCTAACGACTGCAAATATGAACCCTTTCCCTAATGAGCTAAACAGCTCAATGAGAAAGATCAAAGGACTATTAATCATTCAACCTCAATTGCCCGCTTATGTCATTTAGTGTCTGCCTATTGATGTATATGCTTTGCAAACGGCGTGCGTATTGTATCTGCAAGGTATCCATTATTGTCCTGTGTAATCAACTAAACAGCCAGCCATCAGGCACTGCTGAATAATATCAATATTAAAAAATGTAAATGAGAAATATATGGTCCAAAAATCAGACATCACCATCTCCCTTAACGCAAATACAAGATACAATCTCTACCTTGCCTCTGTCCTGTTCATGAATATTTTCTGATGAGCAAAATTACACACCAATTGAATAAACTTACTTGTTAAAAAGTTCAATCTTTGGAAACCAAATTAGCTTAATGTCCAGGTTGATTTCTTTAGTACCATTAAATTTTGTTGGATCCCAAGTTAAATATTTATCAATCCAATTCTGAAATAGAGATGGTAGGTTACTATTTTATGCTTTCTACGTTAATTCGGTTAAAAGACTTTTTACATTTAATAATATATAACATAACATAACATAACATAACATAGCATAGCATAGCATAATGTAACCTAACATAACATGACATAACATAACATAACGTAACGTAACCGAGTTTAAAAGTCAGGATTAGTCCATTCCTTATCACGTCTACAGAATGTATAGTACGAGGTTCTAGTAATACACACAATCATTGTTCTTATCAAATAATCAGCATTTTTATCTTGTAACCTTCTCAGCATTAACGTAAACGCTTTACTTTCAAAATTAACCTTTTTAAGTAATCCTTTTTCAAGTCTTGACATAACTTTTGAATATTTCTTGATTTGCAATGAAATTTGTTGGCTAAATTTATTTCAAAGTCAACTGTTAATTCTATGATAATGTTACTGATAATAGTAATAATATTTACAAAAATAACAAAAATGATGTAGAAATTACCACTCGTAGAAGAGCACTTGTTGTAATCACCTGATTCTTTTCATCCTTTAAAATGAAAGAAAAAAAGAGACTTAGTATATTGAAGGGTAATTGGCCATAATGTACAAACGAGAAATAGGAAGGAATTAGAAGGATCAAGAGAAATAAGGGAGGAATTAGAAGGATCAAGAGAAATAAGGAAGGAGAAAGACCAAAGGAAAAGAGCAAGGGACGAGCACATATTCCTCGTGAACTGCTGTAGCTACATATTCCTCGTGAACTGCTGTAGCTACGCATTCCTCGTGAACTGCTGCAGCTACGTATTCCTCGTGAACTGCTGTAGCTACGTATTCTTCGTGAACTGCTGTAGCTACGTATTCCTCTTGAACTGCTGTAGCTACATATTCCTCTTGAACTGCTGCAGCTACATATTCCTCTTGAACTGCTGTAGCTACATATTCCTCTTGAACTGCTGTAGCCACATATTCCTCGTGAACTGCTGTAGCTACATATTCCTCGTGAACTGCTGTAGCTACGCATTCCTCGTGAACTGCTGTAGCTACATATTCCTCGTGAACTGCTGTAGCTACGTATTCTTCGTGAACTGCTGTAGCTACGTATTCCTTGTGAACTGCTGTAGCTACGTGTTCCTCGTCAACTGCTGTAGCTACGTATTCCTCGTGAACTGCTGTAGCTACATATTCCTCTTGAATTGCTGTAGCTACGTATTCCTCGTGAACTGCTGTAGCTACATATTCCTCTTGAACTGCTGTAGCTACGTATTCCTCGTGAACTGCTGTAGCTACGTGTTTCTCGTGAACTGCTGTAGCTACGCATTCCTCGTGAACTGCTGTAGCTACGTGTTCCTCGTGAACTGCTGTAGCTACGTATTCTTCGTGAACTGCTGCAGCTACGTATTCATCGTGAACTGCTGTAGCTACGTGTTCCTCGTGAACTGCTGTAGCTACGTATTCCTCGTGAACTGCTGTAGCTACGTGTTC